>JAHRHZ010000031.1:24794982-24808966 GCA_024137785.1 Ginglymostoma cirratum
GGAGTGTCGGTGAGGGGAGAGGGACGGCGGTGAGTGGGGAGTGTTGGTGAGGGGCGAGGGACGGCGGTGAGTGGGGAGTGTTGTTGAGGCGAGACGGACGGCGGTGAGTGGGGAGTGTCGGTGAGGGGAGGGGGACGGCGGTGAGTGGGGAGTGTCGGTGAGTGGAGGGGGATGGGGGTGAGTAGGGAGTGTCGGTGAGGGGAGATGGACGGCAGTGAGTGGGGAATGTCGGTGAGGGGCGAGGGACGGCGGTGAGTGGGGAGTGTCGGTGAGGCGAGGGGGATGGGAGTGTGTAGGGTGTGTCGGTGAGGGGAGAGGGACGGCGGTGAGTGGGGAGTGTCGGTGAGGGGAGGGGAATGGGAGTGTGTAGGGTGTGTCGGTGAGGGGCGAGGGACGGCGGTGAGTGGGGAGTGTCGGTGAGGGGCGAGGGACGGCGGTGAGGGGAACCTGGAAGTGTGAAGCGGAGGAGCTGGGAGGTGAGCGAGGTGAAGTGGATGGTGAGGGTTAGGGGAGAGGAGCGATTACGCGGTAATGATAAGGGAATAACAGCAGATACACCGATCCCAGTGTCAGTTCCAGCCTCCTATTTCCTGGAGCTGTGGTGGCTCACAATGGAGGCATCAACAAGGCCAGGCCAATGGCTTAATGTGTTCGCAGAAGGGAATGCCTGAAAAAATAGAGAAGCTGACTTCGAGTCAAGATTGGCACACAGTGCGAGCGAGTACTCTCAAGAAAGGAAGAACTCATGGACATCCAGCCAGCAGCTGTCTGATCAGGGTATCATGTCCAGCATTTTCCAAATCACACGAACTTTGGATTACAGACACCCACCGGATGCCCAGTGTCTGGTCATCATTTCCCGAGCTTGAGGTCATTATGCCAGCTGGCTTTATAACATACCCTCTAGTCTCAGAGTTATCCTGTATAACCTCTTTCCATTTCATGTGGGTATTACTCACCCAGATACATGACAGCCTGTTTAATCATCAGAGCTGAATTCTCAAGAAATGAAAAAGAAAGACTTTGTTTCCTGGAACGTTGATGAAGCGCCAGACTACAATGGAAATTCCAATCTTGGGTGAAGAACATTTCTGAACTTTACATTCCCAACCGTGCTACTGATCTACTTACCCAGCTGGGCGAGAGAGAAAATGAACAAGCAAAATACTGTGGATACTGTAAACTCAGACAAAAACAAACAGGGATGTTCTGGAAGCATTGTCAGACAGCATCTGTGGAAAACTGAAACAGAGTTTAACAGCTCAAGTAAGTGACCTTTCATCTGAACCTAAACGCACCTTAGATAACTGGCTTTAAGCGAAAGACTCATGCAAGGAGAATGCGGGAAGTGCAGAAAAAGCACATATATGAGTTTAAAACCACGCCACTATAAGAGAGCTGGAGCCAAAGATATCATTTGCAAAAAGCTGGTGGGGGCATAGTCAATGCTGAGATGGACATAATACAGGAGAACACTAATAAACTTGGAACATGGGCAAATATGTAGCAAATGAAGTTCAACACAGAGAGGTGTGGGGTAGCACATTTGATAGCAAAATTAGGAAGGTCAATTGTAAGTTCCATGTCTAGGTGGGATAGAAGAATGAAGTGATTTTGAACAAATACATCAGTGACATGGTTTCATCCCAGGTTTGCATAGTTGTCATGTGATATGCACGTGCATTTAAAAATAGGGGCATATCTTAAACTGCTGTCAATCATTATTTACCTCACCAGGACATGATATATGAATCTTATCACATGTGGAGCAGTCTAATGTGGCATTGATAGAGATTAGAAGGTTCCAATAAACAGTATCTGTAAATGGACTTATCTTCAAATACAGACATATCTGTATCAAAGAGTAGAGACAATATAATGTGGCAAACAAGGGTCAGAGAATTTCCTTCTGCGCAGAAGAAAAGAAAAATGAGAGAGAATGCTGGTCATGACAATTGACATTCAAGAAAAACAGAATGTTATGTAAAGATGGAGGAACAGAGCTGCTGATAAAGGATGGGTTTTGTGTAATAGTTAGAGATAAATGTGGTTGAGGAGATTTGTTCAGTAGTGAAAACTTAGCCATGAATGGGACTGGTCTACAGGCACCTGATCAGTAACCACAATGTAAGATGAAGTATACAGGAAGACGGATCTTGTGGTAAAGGGACAGACGTAATCATAGCTGACATTAAACTATATATCCACTGGAAAATCAGCCTGGATGAGGAGTTCATTAGAATGCTTTGGAGGTAGTTCCTTAGAGCAGCACATTCTGGAATCAACCAGAGAGCAGGTTAGATTAGACTTGGTATTGTGTGACAGGATTAATCAGTGATATCAGTGTAAAGGTAACCCTAGATATTAATGAGCACAATATGACAAAAGTTTACAGTCCTTTCGAAAGGGAGAAGTTTGGGTCTAGGCCAAGTGTTTTAAACCTAACTTCAGCAACTGTGAGGGCAGGGAAGATGAGCTGGCTGAAGTGAACTGGGATACTAGGCGAAGGGATAGGGCAATAGGGACACAGTAACAGATATTTAAGGGTTATTTCAGAATACTCAGAATAAGGACATTCCGACAGCAAAGAAAATCTCTAAAGGGAGGACCCACCATCTGTGGTTAATTAAAGAAGATAAGGAAAGTAACGAACTTAAGGAAGAAGCCTAGAACTATGCAAAGGGGAACAGCATGTGAAATGATTGGTCAGAAAGCAAATAATGACAGAGAATGATTAAAAGATTAATCAGGAGGGAGAAATGAGAATCCGAGAGGGAGCTAGTTAGAAATGTGAAAATGGATAGCAAGAATTTTGACAGGTATTTATAAAGGAAATAAGTAGGTAGAGGATTTATCATTATGAGGCTTTATGTGTTCTCTCCTCGTATCTTACCAAACCCACCTCAATAATTATCAACCACGCCATGATGGTATCTCTCACATCTTATTTCTGCACCGTCCCATCTTACCACAGACTGGAACAACTCGCCGCTCAGCAGGTATCCCAGAATTCATTGGCATACCCCGCACCTGTGCCATCTTTAAAACTCTGTCCTGAACCCGGACAAGTGCTGTCATTCTGGAACTGCCCTGTATGGTTCCTGATATGGCGGACAGGAGAAATTCTTGCCCCATTTTGTGGGCTGGGACCTGCTGGTGCACAGCCAAGACTTCCTCTTGCCCCAGAACCGTGAGACGATGATGCTAGGCCATGCCAGCCTGGTCTGAGGTTGCCCCACTGGGTTAAAGCAGTCTCAGCCATCTTGGAGGAATGCCCATCACTCCAGGATTTAGGTCAATGACCTTCTCCATTCTGCCAGGGCTCATGACATCAGCTTCTCTGTGAAACCTCCCACTCACTCTGTCTCTGTCATTGCACGCACCTCCCCACCAAGGCTCACTCTCTACACATCTCACTGTTACCTACATCATCTTCCCCACTCACTCTCACCCACCCCAACCTGACACTATTAACCCCCTGCCTGCCCTCTGTGCTGCCCACTCTCTCACTCCCACCTGTGCCAGCTGTACCACCCGCTTTCACCTCCTGTAGTACCTGCCTATCTCTCATTCCAGGAGGGAAACTGCCCCCAGTAGGGCAGACAGAGTTATGCCAGGGGGTGGGCAACCTGACTTTTAGTTCCTTGTTACAGGGAGAGGACCCTGACTTCGGCCATCCCAAACAGGCCCTGGACTGGGACTAGAGGTTGCCCTTGACTTCCTGAACTGGGAACCCCTGAGTAATGACTAAGAATTGCTGACAACTGGCACAGCTTCCTGGGTTTGAGCCTGTGCCAAACAGCATGGCAAGGTAATGGTAATCTGAGCATGGTATCGCTGGCTGAGGTGGAGGTTGTGCAAAACACAGAAAGGCAAGGCAGCGCAAGGCAGGGATGCTGTGAGCACCCAGACAGGCTTAGAGTGAGTGAGTGCTATGGGCAGTGAGGGAGGAGCCTGGTTCAGTCCCTGAGCTGGGTCCATGTCCCTGAGCACACAGAGGGCTTGCTGCAGCATTATAATAAGATTTCAGGGCAGCCCAATGTGCAGCACTGATATGCAGAAGCAGTTGCATGTCGAATGCCAATGTCAGATGCCAATGTCCATAAGATGTGAGGTAAGTGTGACCTGTGCCCTTCAAGTATGCCCTGAGATGTTAGTGCTTGATTCAAACGTGAACAAACTTCGAAATAAACATTGAGTTGAACCCTCCAGTTGCTCGCTTTGATCTCCTTGTTATGTTACCGTAGTCCAGCTTGTTTGGTGAGTTTGGGAAATGGTAGGCTGAATATTAATGATGAGAGTTGGGCTGTTAATAAGGTGTTAACCTACAATAATGGGCACCAGTTGGCATCCTGGCACTGCCCAGCGAGGATCTCACCACTTGTATAAAGCATATGACAACAAAAGGGTATTCTATTCTATTTTGTTCTAAATGATGGCATGAGTTGCTCCCAGCACTGAGATGGATCAGGCCCCACCTCTTGCTCAATTCTGTCACACCCTATAGTGTTAGGTTATAGGTTAGTTGGCCTGTCATCTTGGCAAAGTGTTGGAATCAATTATTCAAGAGAAAATAGCTGTGCACTTAGAAAATCTCAGGGTAATAGGGAAGGGTGCCTTAGTGTTCTCAAGGGGAAATCATGCTTGAGCAATTTATTGAAGTACTTTGAAGGAGTAATGTGCACTGTGGATAAAGGAGATCCAGTAGACGTACTGTACTTGGATTTCCAGAAGGTATTTGATGAAGTGCTACATGGGAGATTAGTGCAGAAGATAAATGCTCATGATATGGAGGGAGGGTAAAGTATTAGCATAGAGAGAAGACAGGCCTGCCTGGCTGAACATAGAGTGCACATAAGTGTGTCTTAATCTGATGGTCAGGATCTAGTGAGTGGGTCCTTCAGGGATCTGTGCGGGGCCTTTTTACAATTTATATCAATGAGTTAGATAAGGGGAGCAATTGAATGGTGGCTAAATTTGCACACGATATCAAGGTAAGCAAGAAAGTATGTTACAAGGAAGACACAAGGAGGTTGTATATGGATATAGATGGGTTGAGTGTCAGGGCAAAAACCTGGCAAATGGAGTGTCATGTGGGAAAATGTGAAATTACCCACTTTGACAGGAAGATTAAAGAGTGGAGTGGGACTAGAGACTGCCTTTGATTTCCTGAACTGGGAACCCCTGAGTAATGACTAAGAATTGCTGACAAAGACCATAAGACCATAGGACATAGGAGTGGAAGTAAGGCCATTCGGCCCATCGAGTCCACTCTGCCATTTAATCATGGCTGATGGGCATTTCAACTCCACTTACCCGCACTCACCCCGTAGCCCTTGACAACTGGCACATCTTCCTGGCTTTGAGCCTGTGCCAAACGGCATGGCAAGGTAATGGTAATCTGAGCATGGTATCTCAGGCTGAGGTGGAGGTTGTGCAAAGAACCAATTACAATTCTTCAATTACACTTTGACAGGAAGATTAAAGAGTGGAATATCATATAAATGAAAAATTACTGCAGTATTCTGAGGATAGATCTAAGTATTCCAGTGCATGAGTCACAGAAGTCTATTCGAATTCTACGCTTTAATAATATACAAAGGTTTGAACAGAACGGTGAGACTCTGTGGATAGAAATCAGAGTTTCTCAGAGTAAGCCTGATTTCTGGCCACAGATGCTGCTGAACCTGCTAAGCTTTTCCAGCAATATCTGATTTTGTTTCTGAATTCTAGCATCCACAATTCTTTTGGCTTTTATTGCAGTAAGAGTGTTGTGCTTCAGTTATACAGGCCATTGGTGAGATCGCCTCTGGAATACTGCATTGTAGTTTTTGTTTCCATATTTAGGGAAGGGTATAATGGCATCGGATACAGAGGTTTACTGGATTGATGTCTAGAATAAGTGGCTTGTCTTATCAGGATTGACTGATCTTGTTTCCACTGGAGTTTAGAAAAGTGAGGGGTGATTGGTTTGATGTGTATGAGAACTTGAATAGTCTTGACAAGGTGGATGTAGACGAGTCCAGAACTTGGGCCCTGGTTTTAAAATTAGGCGTCTTCCTTTTAGAATAAAGATCAGGAGACAACTTTTCCCTCAAGGTGTTATGCAGCTTTGGAATGCTGCCTCAGAAGAGGGTGGAAAAATGATCATTGAATACTTTTAAGACAGAGGGAGATAGATTCTTGTGAGACCAGGACTGGAGCAGGCTGGATGGTCTGAATTTGCTCCTATGTGTTACGGATGTATATAACCCACAATGCTGCTTCACCAGTCCTTGTGTTTATACCTAAAAGTGAAAGTAACATAGAGGCAAGACCACACCAAAAACAAAACAAACCCCATGTACTTGACTTTACTTATGGAAAAGATGGAGGTTTAAAGTAGGGATGTCGTGTTAAATCTGTATGAAACCAAATTTAATTGCACAGAGTACAATATTATAGACACACTGGAGAGGGTACAGGGAACATTTACAAGGATGATACCGGAAAATATGTGGGTGTAGATGATCACAGAATCATAGAATTATTATGGAACAGGATGTGGCCATTCAGCCCACTGTGTCTGTCCCGACTCTATTATCCAATCTCCCGCTACGCACTATTACTATCCAAACAATTATCTAATGCTCTCAACCGAACCTGCCTCAACCACGTTTCCAGGCAGTGCATTCCCTAACTACTCACTGTGTGAAGAAGTATGTCTCTCAGATCACTTCTTTTCATCAGGAAAGGTTTGATGATCTCTTTCCAGTTTGAAAAGAGAAGAGGTTGAAGGGTAACTTACAAGGGCTGTTTAAATTTGATGGAAGAAATGCAATGAAGAAACCTCTCCTCCTGTGGGAAGAGCAGAAGAGGCTCTCAATAGACAACAGTAACCAAGAAATCCAATTGAGACTTCGAGAATCACAGAATCCCTACAGCGTGGAAGTAGGCCACTTAGCCCATTGAGTCCACACCAAACCTCCAAACAGCATCCCACTCAGACCAACCCCAGGTTTATCCCTGTAACCCTGCATTTCCCATGGTTAATCCACCTAGCCTGCATATCCCTGAACACTATGGGCAATTTAGCCTGGCCAATCCACCCTAACCTGCACATCTTTGGACTGTGGGAGGAAACCCCAGAGCACCCGGAGGAAACCCACGCCGACACAGGGGAGAATGTGCAATATCCGCACAGATAGTCGCCCGAGGGTGGAATCAAACCCAAGCTCTTGGCGCTGTGAGGTAACAGTGCTAACCACTGAGCCACTGTGCTGACCCGCAGTGGAAGAAATTTCTTCATTCAAACAGTGGTAGGAATGTGGGACTCATTTCCACTGAGAGTGTTTAAGGTTAATGGTGTAGATGAGTTCCAGAAAAATCTCAATGAGGAGAGAAATTGATGAGAAAAGATAGAAGGAGGCTCGAAAGAAGCATATACACCAGCAGGCAGTGGTTGGGCTGAATGGTCTTTGTTTGTGCCATCTATCCTATGTAATCTTATCTGGTAGTAACTAAGTCACTGAAGCAGTAAGAAAATGACAGAAAGATACATGTTGCACCGAACTATTCACATAATCTCTGGATTGGTAAGTGGCTGATATTTCTTCAATTTCTCTCTGCTCCCCTGCTGAGTATTTTCAACATTTCTCGGCTTTTATGCAAGACATGGAAATAATCAGCAGAGAATTTGATTCCAGTGCTACTTTCCCCGATTACATTTGGAAGTGATTGGATTTTATGTCTTTGGTCACAGTACAAATATGAAGCAGAAAGTAAATGTATATTTCTGTTATCATTTTATTTGCTTGTAAATTAAGAGTAAAGATTGCAGTGGCTGGCTTTGCAGAACAGGTCTCTCTGTTGAGGCAATAATTGGTATGAGATTACAATCAGGCAGAAAGCTATCTGGTGTGAAGAACTGGGATTTAAATGGAATACCAAAATGGATCATCAACTTCTACTTTAGGCACTGTATTCACTCAGGTTGTAAAAGGCAGTCAGTACCTGAAAGGGTTAACTGACATCACAAGGTAAGCTCCAAGATATAAAGGACTGTTCCTGGGAAAAGCTGGCCAGTTCCGTGTATGTTACCAATACTGTGTCAGAATATTTCAATGCAGCAATATGAACCTCCTCTTCATTTGGGCCTGACGTCTTACAAGATTCTTTTATGCACCTCCAATGTACTATGACCAGCTATTTACGGTCCACATCTGGATCAGTCCATCTCCTGGGAGATTTCCGTGATGGCACACCCAGGATCTGTGGTGATGTCACATTCGGGATCTATCCACGGAGCTACCCCCACGGTCCGTGACGTCACATTCAGGATCTGTCTGTGACTCTGATCCAAGGAGCTTGTGCCAATGTTGGGATCAATCCGAGAAGTCACTCCTGGGAACTTCCCATGATATCACTCCTAGGATCTACCAATCACGTCACTCCTGAAATCTACCCATCGCGTTGCTCTTGGGATCTATCTATCATGTCACTCCTGGTATCTATCCATCATGTCATTCCTGGGATCTGTGCAGTTTTTCTTGATATCACTCCCAGGACCTCTCCATAATGTTACTCCCACAGACGTCACTCGGAATATGTCACACTACAACACCATTGATTAAATATCAAATTCACATCCACAGAGGCTTCATTTTATGACTAGGTTCAACTTGCTGACTCATGTTTTGGTATCTGAGATGTTCCATTGGGTGTCTTACGGTGCTTGTTGAAGATTAAACGCTTAAATCTAATGACCACTTGAGATATAATCATAGAATTTTGCCACACAGAAAGAGGCTATTTGGCCCATCATGCCTCTTTCTGCTCTTCCAAGGACTTATCCAATTTGTCCGCTACCCTTTGCTCCTTTCCTGTGATACTACAAATGTTTCCTCTCCAACCCGATACTAACTTCCTTTTTGAAAGGTGATATTGAATCTACTTCCATTGGCCTGGCGGGTAGTGCACCCCAAATCATAACAACTTGCCGTGTGAGAAGTTTTTTCTACCTCTGACATTTAAAGTTTGGTTTGATGATCTTTCATCTTCCTTTAATCCTCTAGTTTGTGTCCGTACTGCCAGTAGCAATAGTTTCCAATAGATTATCGTGAACAGCTTCATTAAATCCCCCTTAACCTGTTCTGCATGAAGGAAAACAATTGCCAGTCTCACTACAATGAATACATATACCAATGCCAACTTTACATGAATCATTCAACTGAGTGACCTTATAGTAAAGGATTTTTCAATTTTCAGAGCATCAGGTCTTGCTTTCAAGTGATTTTTAACAATAAGTTTAAACAATTCTTACAAATTATAGGAAAAGGACGGAACATATTATTCTGTAGGAAATACTAAAGCTATGCCAGTGATGCATCTTAGGTGGAAGAGATCGCAAATTCATGGACAACCTGGTCTCAGTCCTGGGATTCATAACTGAAATTATGGAAGATTTATTCTTAGCTCCACTTTCCCAATTGAAGGATGGAAAGGCGAAATAAAAAAAGAAACACTTGGGTTTCTGTGGCATCTTCCACAACCTCAGGTCATGTCGAGGTGCCTGACATCCACAGTCTTCTTCAATAGCAGTCACTGCTGTAGCAGAAGGGGAATGAGCAGGATTATGACCGAGAGATTACAAGCTCTGCTTTTTAAAAACTAGCTGAAGGTTTGCGCAGATGCTTTGTGGTTATGGAAGAGCCCAGATCTCCACCTTATCCCTTGGTTAACTGAGCAAGAGTGTCCAGTAAATGGTGCATTTGAGCGTTTTTAATCGCAAGTTGCTTTTAGAACTGGGTATAATTCATTATTTTAATACAGGAGCCATAGACTTGTCAATACCTTTAACTTGCTCAATGTTTATTCTCTGGGGTACGTTCAGAAGGACTGAAGGAGAAGTGGTTTTGTCACTTGTGAGTTATGAGTTCTTCCTTGGTTATGGCATAAGCTTGGGACCGTTGTTTCTAGATAATTGGATCTTCGACCTAAGGATTGTTCTTCAGGTTAACAATTTTATTCCAATTCATTGCTGTCACTTAAATCTGCAATATAAGCTGAATAACTGAATATAAAACATTTGAATTAAAGCATTATCACTGAATGCATTTTAATCATCAACCATTGAAATGTAGACGATCCACTCAGCTTTCTGTAAGTTCCAGGTCTTACATAATTTAGCTCAAAAGACTAATATGACTTTGTTCATTTGAGACTTTAACCAATAAGACAGTAAATTGGGAAACATTACTTAGGCTATAAATAATACGTATTTAGGAGGGCAGCAATTCTATAGGTGTACTATGGCTTTCACTTCCAGTTCAGCTTAGAGAGCAGGTTGATATTCAGTTTCTTGGCCTCTCTCCAATGCCTGGAGGGCCTTCCCATCCTCATTGGAAGGAGGAGAACTTCAAACTTTCTCACACATTCTTTGGTCCATAAAAGCTGTTGCTGATTAACTCTTTCCAAGCCATAACCAACCATAATAAATTACATCCTGACTGGTCCAGGCTATGCAAAACTTACTGCTTATTGGTTTTAAGAGATCTCTAATAGGCTCTGAAGGGCTGTGGGCATCAACTGATGTCACTCCCCACCACCTACTGACTGATTCCTTAAGTTGTCAATTATCCATGGGCCCATCCCCTTCATTAAATTTTGTTATCATCACTTTTCTAAGTATTAGAGGATAGTTTGAAATGTTCTGTACCTCCTTGTTCAACAAAAAGGGAGGCATTTATGGTCAGGTCGCACCAGTTGATATCCCTGAGCTTGTGTGGCAATGTTTGCTTAATTTGGAAAAGTTCCTATTAAACTAGCCTGACCATTTGTTTGTTTTTGTTTGCTTCAACAGTGTTTGATTGCTCAGAAATGGTTTACATTGCTTTATACCCTAAAGACAAAAATAAAACAGAAGATCAGTGAAATAGCTCCACAAGGGCCTGCATCCCATCAACAAATCACCCTTTATTTAGATGTGGACAGCACAACCTCTGACCCACCTGTTTCTATCTGTCAGCCAGGGCTCCCTGATTGGACCAGGTTAACAGCCCCAACCAGGGAACTCATACTCTTTGAGGTCCATCTGGCTGACCCTGTTACAATCACTACAATCAGATAGTATACTTATCTCTACCAATTGCTATCCATGGTACGTTAAAGCCTAAAGGATTATGGTATTGCAAACTTAAACACATTACAAAGACAACTGATACAAATGTTACCTTTAGTTAAATAAATAAAATGCACCAGTTCGAGGACACAGCTGTAGTTTTGAGTTTTTGAAAGATTTAAAGAACTGGGAGTATTTTATTTCTGCCTTATTCAACCCTGGAAATCTGGATCTGAACTTTACATAAGCTAACCAGACACCTCTCAGCATTACAGCTGTCATTGTAAAACATGGGGTTATTTTCCTCACTCTGTTCATAATCCCATGTCGCATTCCTTTCTCAAATGAAGCTAAGCAGAGTCACATGATAAACTGACAAGATCTGCATTGGCTACACTTGAGCTGAATAATATAACAGTCAATTAATCAATTAATGCTCTATAATTGTTTGATTGTAACTAAACCACCTTGATCATGAAATGTTGGTTTCCCTAATAAACCTACATTTCTGCAAAATACCTTGTGGACATAATACTTTGAAATAACAAATTTGATCCTGTTCAGGTTGTTTATGTGTACACTGATTCCATAAATGTATGATGAAATGGTTATGATGAGAAAGTTGTAATTTTTCTTCATTAAGTCTTCAAGGCCAATGGTAATCCACTTGCAATGAGCAGAAAACAGCTGATAAAGTTAAATGTTAGAAATAGTGAAATGTGACTTCAGCTTGCTGCAGACATACCGACTTCATTTTTATGATGGTGATTTATCTGGTACATCCGCATCTCACTTGCAGTAGCTGGGACACCTCATGTGGATATTTAAATTTGACTCTCACCGTGCAGCTGGCAACCTGATAGATTTCTTACCGACCGTATGGTTTTCCTGGACTTGGGGAAACCTGGAACCGGGTTGAGGCAGGATGAAGCTGGATCAAGCAGGTGAGTGCTCATTATAGCGCTGCTTGTGGGCCAGGAGCTGTAGAAATGTCGTTATTGACACCTCAAGCAAACATCTACGGAGTGAGTGCTCTCCTTGCTGCTGTCATTGACTAACACCCAATGAGCTACTGCTCGAAGCACAAGTCTGAACGTGTATACTCTGCAATTTGCTCATCCCGACTCTCCTGATCTACAATCCTATCCCACCCAATTGCTATTCTATAAATGTTACCCATGCCCCCATCCCCAACCCCCAACCCCCAACCCCATCAAACAATGATCTTTCCCGTACAGTCCGTCTACAACCTTCCAATGCTACTCTCCAGGGACTGGCTAGAAATGGAGTAAAAGATCATAGTGGAGCCCTGCTATCAAACGTTCGAGTCCTCGATATTCTGGGGATTTTTATACACCCTCCCCATCGCTGCCCCTTGCTCACAGACACACCCTCCATTGCTGCCAGACGTTTTGGGACTTCAGGTTCTAGAAATCTGAGCATAAGCACATTTGGCTGGCAAGGTCACTCAGTGGTTAACACTGTGGCCCCCCAGCGCCAGGGACCCAGATTCAATTCTACCCTCAGGAGACTGTGTGGAGTTTGCCCATTGTCCCTGTGTCTGCGTGGGTTTCCTCTGGGTGTTCCAGTTTCCTCCCAGAGTCCAAAGATGGGCAGGTTAGGTTGATTGGCCATTCTAAACTGCCCCAGATTAGCCATGTTTAATATGGGGTTACATGGATAGAGCAGGGAGCTGTGTCTAGTTGGGATACTCTTTGGAGGGCTGGAGGGTGTAGACTCGATGGGCCAAATGGTTTGCTTCCCACGCTGTAGGAGATTCTATGATTTGGAGTTTGTTATTCTTTTACCGACAGGGTCAACTTTCTAAAGTCACATTCTCCTACAGTGTAGTGGTGCCAAAAGAGATGGTGCATTATAGAATCAGGGGTTTAGAGCTGTAGACTTAAATCTATATTGCAACCGTTTCGCTGTGGGGTTCAGAGTATGAGTGGATGAAAGCAGCAGATAAATCATATTTACTGGATCATGATAGCTGATTGCCTGTCTCTCCTCTGTGGCTACATCCATACCTGGGTGACCTTAGGAGAGGGAGCACCATGGTCACTGGTGGTGTGCTGGAGGTCTCCTGTGACCAGTGGGTCTTGCAGGGCCTGGGATATGCTATGTCCGCCCCAAAAACACATTTCCATTCAAAAATTTTAAATTTGCTTTGGCGTTTTGATTCCGTGGTAGTGCCCCTTAAAAGGGGGCGCTCAGCTTTAATTTATCTGAATTAGCTTACTTTTAATTTGGTCTCCAAAAGAGTGTCGATCTGGAATGTCAAAGTCAATCTCTACCCTCTATCCTCCCATGCTGCAGGAACGCACTGCTGATACTGTGTGATACAGCCAAAGCTGAAGCCTCCCTTGTCGTGGTCCTATTAAGACCCTCTCAGAGACCCATTGGTAGTCACTTCAGGTCAGCAGTTTAGCCCAAGCTGCAGGATGCCCACACCAAGTGGAGGAGTATGGCAACTTTTGCTGTGCAAGATGTGTCATGTAAAGTTGGGAATGGACCTCCTCTGCAGACCCCTATGCACAGAGGGCTGGAGGTCTAACCCTCAAGCAATTAACACAGCTAGCCACTGGAATTGTGCATGAGCTCACCCCTTAGCAGGGAGAGCACAGCATCTGTGAAATTTAGCTCCGTAGAAACTCAATGACTTTATTCTTTATTCATTCACGGGATGAGGACATCGCTGTCTAGGCATTTATTGCCCATCCCTACTTGGACAGTTAAGAGTCAACCACATTGCTGTGGGTCTGGAGTCACATGTAGGCCAGACCAGGTAAGGATGGCAGTTTCCTTCCTTAAAGGACACTAGTGAACAAGATTGGTTTTCCCTGACAATTGGCAATGGATTTGCGGTTATCATTAGACTCTTAA
>JAHRHZ010000031.1:24813966-24837753 GCA_024137785.1 Ginglymostoma cirratum
ACCCTTCAAACGTCAAGTTTTCCTGCTCCTATGATGCTGCTTGACCTGCTGTGTTCATCCAGCCCCATGCTTGTTATCTCTGCGTCTTTTTAACTCAGTTTTGGGTGTCAAGGTGAGATTCTCGCTAGGGAACAGCAAGTTGCCAATGTAAGGGGGTTACTGCTTGTTAACGACTTCATTAACCGAGCACCTCGCCTCATTAATATTCATCTTATCTTTCCATCCTCTGTGAATAAGCTAGACACGGAATTTTCACCATAGAGATCCAAATGGGTACCTGGAGACTTCATCTCACTGCTGGCTGTGAACAACCTCCTTGTACAAGCACCAGTCAGCCCCTCTTAGGGCACAATCCATTGGGCACCAATCACCCGCACCTTTCCTCTGTCAACATTGGCATTGGATAGTTACCGACTCCCATAGGATCCTTATTGGCACCTCTCCAATGAACCTGGCGGATGCTTAGGAAGCACAAAGGTGAAATTCAGGGCGCACTGCCCAATGGGAATGAAAGGCTGCAACATAGCCTAACAATGCTTGGATAGGCACCGAACTCACCACTGGACCAGGCTGCATCTCCAGGATACTTACTCATTTAGGGGATGTTTTGTCAGGTACAGGATACGGATAAGGTGCAGTGATAGTTGTGAAGTTGCGGGGCGTCATTTTATTTGTAAGGGAGGGGATACAGTGACATATATATGGCAACAAGGTCATGGCGGTGGTAGCATTCGCTCACACTCAGGACCACTTTGGCTTCGGATTGGGTGGGGCCACAGTGTATGGCTATATCTGGTACGGTCAGCTCATTTGGCAGGCACTGGGAGGGGAGGCTGGAAAGGTGGGATCAGGAGAAACGGGTGGTGGAGATTCAGGGTTGTGAGAGGCCAGTGAGGTTCATGGGTAAGGCTATCAGGATTGGGATATTTGAGGCCTCGTTGACACATAGATCCTTTATATATACTGCACTGTCACTGCTGCCACCAGAAGGTGCCCTGACAGGAGATCTCTGTGTGTGGTTCCTCCTCCATTGGGTACATCCTGGCACTGCCCTGTCTACTTGTGAGGAATGGGCACCTGGAATATGCTCAAGGTTTCCCATCCCTCTTTGGATCTGAGAGCCAATGGCTGGGGCTGTACACGTTATTCAGCTGACCCTGAGAGGGCTGGACACAACTGTCCATGGCAGCTCAATGTATAAACGTGTAAAGCGTTCGATTACCATCTCCATGGGGTCCTTTCCTGCCCACGGCTGAGCAGGTGACCAGTCTGCGGCACATCCCTGAGTGCCAGCCCCCTGGAGGGATTTTTTCTTTGGCCAGCCATGGAGCTGTTCCAATGAGATGTTCACCAGACAGTGCTCCCAAAGGTTCTACAAGTGACGTACCCAACGAGGTATCAGTACCTGGACTGATGGGGAGTGCAGATGGTGGCCTTACTGATGGCCTCCAAACCCTCTTCCTCAGAGGTCACAGAGGTGGCTTCTGGCAGGGCATCCCCTTTCTCTGCCAGGGCTGTGATCACCTCAGTGGCGTTTGAAAAACACAAGCGTGAGGGCATTGCTACCATTGGCTAGAAATGACGTACAATGAATGAGACTGACAGGGGGCTTACTGTGAGAGTTGCAGTGGAAGGAAGAGTGGCACTTACACGGTTGGTGGGACCTGGATGTTTCAGCATTCCCACAGCAATGGCCCTGATCTCCTCCTGTGAGGATGTAGAAGGTGAAGAGCCTAATGTTGAGGCCTATCCATCCACGTCTTTCTGTCCTGGTATGGGATATTACCTCCTGTAATAGGAGAATAGGAGAGACTGAGTGAGGTGAAATTGGGTGGTACTGCTGTTATGGTTGGTGCTGGTAGAGGAGAGGTGGTTTGGTGTCCTGGGCAAGAGAGCGGGCAATGTAGAAGCTGTGAAGCTTAGTGAAATTGGGGGTTGAGGTGGTTGAGAGCAAGTGAGGGAAGATATTGTAGGCAACTGTGAGAGTGGTAGACCATGAGTCTTGGGAGTTGGGTACAGTCACAGAGATTGTGAGGTCTCGAGAAAGGTGAGATGGTTACAATGATGCAGTGGCAAAAGCCATTGACCACCTTCCTGTGCTGCAGGCCATTCCTATGGTCTGTCGAAACATGACTGACCAGGGTAGGGTCTGAAGTTCTGTCCAATCTCCTGCCAGTCATCTAGGAAGAGGAGGGATGCCCGCATCTTCCCTATTTTGTCCACCAGGGCCATCAGGTTCCTGTAGGAAAGTTGCAATGCCATCTTCCCCTTCCCTGACATCTCTAGAATAACTGTCCTTCAATGAGCAGGGCAGCTTCAGAATGCCAGTATCCACTCAGGTACATGCAGTCTGTAGGGAAGGTGGTCTTTCAGTGAATATCTGGAGAGTTGTAAGTCTTTTTAGATTCATTCATGGGATGTGGGCATCACTGGCCAGGCACCATTTATTGCCCATCCCTAATTGCCCAGAGGGCAGTTAAGAGTCAACCACATTGCTGTGGGTCTGGAGTTATATGTTGGTCAGACCAGGTAAGGATGGCAGTTTCCTTCCCCTAAAGGACATTGGTGAATCAGATGGGTTTTTCCCAACAACCGGCAATGGATTCATGGTCATCATTAGAACCTTAATTCCAGATGTTTATTGAATTTAAATTCCACCATCTGCCGAGGTGGGATTCGAACCCGAGTTCCCAGAATGTTACCTGGGTCTCTGGATTAACAGTCCAGCGATAATACTACCAGGCTATCGCCTCCCCAACTTATAGAGTCATAAAGTCATACAACACAGAAACAGGCCCTTCAGCCCACCATGTCTATGCCAACCAATAACCATCAAACTGGACAACCCCATTTACCCACACTTGGTCGATAGCCTGCTATGCCCTGGCATTTTAAGTGCTCATCCAGATGCTTCTTAAACATTGTGAGAGTACCTGCCTCCACTACCCTCTAAGGCAGCATATTCCATATTTCTATCACCCTCTGGCAGAAAACTAATTTTCTCAGATCTCCTCTAAACCACTTAATCCTCATCTTAAACTTATGCCCTCTAATCTTAGACACATCTGTCATGAGGAACAGATTCTCATGATGTGCCTCTCATAATTTTGTGTACCTCAATCAGATCCCCCCTCAGCCTCCCCTGTCCGAGACAAACAAGCCCAGCTTATCCAGTGTCTCCTCAAAAGTGGGACTTTTCATCCTTTGGACCACCTGGTGAAACTCCTCTGCACCATCTCCAGTGCATTCATGTCCTTCCAGTAATGTGGCACACAATATTCCATCTGAGGCCTAACCAATGTTTTAAAAAGTTATAACAAGACGTCCCTGCTCCTGTATTCCATGCCCCAGCTGATGAAGGTGAGCACCCTGTATATTAGCTGCCGGCGGGGTTAGAGTCAGGCACACAGGGAAAGAAGGAGGTAGTTAATGAGGTGAGAGGGTTTAGGCCCGAAACGTCAAGTTTTCCTGCTCCTATGATGCTGCTTGACCTGCTGTGTTCATCTAGCCCCACACCTTGTTATCTCTATAGTTAATGAGGTGAGTTTGGTAAGATTCAGTGAGAAATCTCATCTGGCCTCCAGTATCCATGACACAGAGAAGCCAAAGAACCATAAGCTTCAGCCCTGGATCTCTTATTTAGAAATGCAATGTGTTAAATTCCTGCGTTTGAAAAATGTCCCAAAGAAGGTAACTGGACTTGAAATGTTAACCCTATTTTCTCTCCACATATTCTGAGTATCTCCAGCAATTTCTGTTTTTGTTTCAGATTTTCAGCATCCATAGTTCTTTGTTTTATATAAAAGTGGAAGGTGTTGTCCCTCTGGTTGTGCCAAAGAAATGTCCAGCTTTTAATCAATTTTGCAATGCATGTGGCAGAAAAGGCAGAGACAGTGCCAAAGATTTATGTAACTACTGGCCAAAAAAACCACTAAGAAATAGAGTTTTGCAGTGAACATAAGGCCATCCAATATCCCATCTGAGGCATATACATGAAATGATTCATTCACCAGAACCCAGTAGTGGACAAGACAAGGCAACCCATGGTGAGCACTTATTACGTACAGTCAGTCTAATGGGAAACAGCAATGTTGTCATATTGTTAGAATTCAGTTAGCAAAAGTTCAAATTATCTGCGCTCAGAATACCGGTGACTTTGTTATTGATCAAGGGTGACACAAGGGGCAAGTGTGAATTATTAAAACAAAATCCACAGACATGAGAAAACATGACAAAAGCTACAAAAGTAAAGCTTACAGCACACAATGAAAGTATAATCCGCCTGCCAGGATGTCACAGGTGATCTACGCTGTAGGAGCTGCTGGAACTGCAGTTGCAGCCCTTTCAGCATGCCCTGACCTCAGACCAGTCACAATCCATGGAATTAATCACAAATCCAATTACCGCCCTATCAGTCTGCTCTCGACCATCAATACAGTGATGGAAGGTGTCATTGACAGTGCTATCAAGCAGCACCTGCTCAACAACAGCACCATTTACAGGTTCCCCTCCAAGCCACGCATCTGCCTAACTTGAAAATTTATCAGCGCTCCTTCAGTGTCACTGTTTGAGGGTGGGGTAACCACAAGGAGCTACTCTGTGCCTTTTAGTTTGGTGCCTCTGCCTCCACTTGAATCCTGCATTGCATATTTCCCATCCTCCTCCCACATCACTCGCCAATGTCCTGAGTCTCCCAGAGTTGCACCAGTGCCAGTTCCAGTACCAGCTGCAGCCTTTTCAAAGGCAGTGCTAAGCACAAGAGGCATCGGCTTCTGATGCACTGGCACCTCAGAATGTCTATCAGCTGGGTCTTGGTGCCAGGGGAAGGCCCATTGACGGTCTCACCAATGGCCTGTGGTTTGCCAGGCCTTCCTGAACAACGAGGCAGTGCGGAGTTTCTCACAGGCTAGACCATCGATGCCAAGAGAAAATACCAGCCAGTGCTATTGTAGGAGGCTGGATGCCTGAAGCTGCTGCCCTCTCCTCTCTGCAGTGCAAGGCCCTTCCAAATTTCCCCTTGCTTTGGGAGGGTAGCTGAGCCCTTAAAGATGGTTTAGACCAAGCCATATTGCAAGCTTAGTTTCCCATTCTGTGGGATGGTCTCTATCCCGGCACTGAGAAGACTATCCACTCTCCAGGACTTCCTGGTAAGCTTATTGCACTTCCCTGCATCATTTTATTTCTCTCTGTTTTGTAGTTCACGCTGAAGCTTCCCTGAAAATGCAATAGGCTTGTTCCCACAGTCATCACTGAGCTCCCTATTCCCGCGATAGTTTAAGCTTGAGAGCAGTTTGCCAGTAGAGACAAACTGCTTCTTACTGTATTGTATTGAATGTTGACATCCCTGGTGTATTCCTTTTAAAACAGCAGGAATGAGACCATAAAAGTGGAACATTCTGGAAATAATTCCGCAGGTCATGGGGACATCTTTGGAAAGAGGAACAGTTGGAGTTCCAGGTCGATTGCAGCACGTGCCTATTTTTGATAATGAGCAGATAATCTCAGTGGTGTTAAATGAGGGGTAAATATTGGTGAGAACTCTGCTGTCTGTCTTCACAAAAGGATGCCATAGGGTCTTTTCCATCTACTGGAGAGATCTGATGGGGCCTTGATTGAATCATAGAATCCCTACAGTGTGGGAACAGGCCATTCAGCCCATCGAGTCAACACAGATCCTCTGAAGAGAATCGCACCCAGACCCACCACCAACCCCATCCCTGTAACCCTACGTATCCGATGAATATCTCATCTGGTGGTTTTTTGTTGAATATATGGGGACTAAGTCTCCAGAATTATTGCTGGTAGTAGCCGTGGAACAATTACACCGACCTGGGTTGGAGGCTGAGCACCAAGGAGTATGCAGAGATGACTTGGACCAGTTGAATGAGTGGCAGATCAAGTATGATGTGAATAGATGTGAGGTTATCCACATTGGTAGCAAAAACAGGAAGGCAGATTATAATCTAAATGCAGTAGGTTGGGAAAATGGGAGGTGCAACAAGACCTGGGAGCCCTTGTAGACTAGTCACAGAAAGCAGGCAGGCAGGCAGTGAAGAAGGCGAATGCTATGTTGGTCTTCATTCTGAGATGATTTGAGTGAAGGAGCAGGGATGTCTTGCCGCAATTGTAGAAGGCCTTGGTGGAACCACATTTGGAATACTGTGTGCAATTTTGGTCTCCTTATCTGATGTCTGACTGTGGAGGGAGTGCAACAAAAGTTTACCAGACTGGGAAGGCAAGACTGGTGTATGAAATGACACTGGACCAGTTAGGACTTCTTCACTGGAGTTTAGAAGAATGAAGTTGGGATCTCATAGAAACCAATCAAATTCTAACAGGACTAGACAGGGTAAATGCAGCAAGGATGTACCCAATGGTCAGGGCAACTCAGAGCCAGGGGGTCACAGTCTAAGAATATTGGAGAGGCCATGTAGGTCTAAGATGAGGAGAAACTACTTCACCCAGAGAGTGGCGATCTTATGGAATTCTCTGCCATAGGAAGTGGTTGAGACCAAAACATTGAATATTTTCAAGAAGGGTTTTGATATAGCTCTTGGGGATAAAGGGGGCCACGGGGTATGGGGAGCAGGATACTGAACTGGATGATCGGCCATGATCATATTGAATGGGGGTGGCAGGCATGAAGGGCTGAATAGCTTACTCCTGCACCCATTTTCTATGTTTATGTGAGAACTTTTTGTTTGCAGCATCATGTACACACACATTCTCTCTCATGATCCTGAAAGAATAACTGCTCACTGCCCCCTCTCTCTAGTGGCACTGACACAACTGTTACAACATTGATCTGTTGATATATGCTGTGTGACATGTGGGTAATCACACTTGAAGCTTTAATAAAGGAGAATTCTGTCTGTTTTAGTTCTACAGGTTGCTTGTACAAGAGATCCCCAGTTCAGCCTGCACCAAAACAATTATCATTGGCTGTGTAATGAATGACCATCTTCCGCAGTTGTGCAATGTTGCTCCACTTTAGCACTTATACGTAAAACAATTCAGTTACTACCTTCAATATACAGCAATATGTAACAATCATTAGACATTTTACTGTTGACAGCACCCCCCCGAACATGGGACTACAATAAAGAATCAGTCTTGATTTTCTGCTCATGGACCTAGAATGGGACTTGAGCCCGAAACTATTGGGTAAAAGGGCTACTACCTCATGCAGCACGGCTATCACCCATAAATGGTGATTCTACACCTTTAGGTAGAGTTCTGATTTATACAACACCAAAGATTAAAATTTCCCCCAGAGTCTACGAAGTAGATTGCAACTCGGTGCATTAAAGTGAAATGAATAAAAACCAGTAGGCCGTTCCCATTCATACCTCACCCCCTGTTTCACTCTCATTGATTTCAATGGAACTTGTCACCACATGAAGTCGTTGAGGTGAATAACACTGCTATCTTTAATGCATATTTAAATAAACATGTGCAGGAGAAAGGCATAGTTACTTACATAGGTTTAACATAATGAAAAGTCCCAGGTGTTTCTCAGGAGCAAAACTTTAAACTAAACCACCTAACATCAAAGTTGATTTAATAGATATTAGAGAAGATTAATAAAAGTTGGTCAAACAGGTAGGTTTGAAGGGATGCTTTGAAGAGGGAAACTGAGGTATAGAGGAGAAGAGGATGGTGGAGCAATTATAGATAACAAGGTGTGGAGCTGGATGAACACAGCAGGCCAAGCAGCATCAAAGGAGCAGGAAGGCTGACGTTTCGGGCCTAGACCCTTCTTCAGAAATGATTATAGTTGGGAATACACTTGAGATCAGAGGTACAGTAGCACTGATCTTTTGGAAAGCTGGGCTTCGAGAGATTACTGAGAAAGAAAAGCTGGGGTCACAGGAGGGATTTTGAAATAAGGACAAGAATCTTAAAATCATCAAGTTGCTTTACTGGGAGCTAATGTAGGTCAGTGATCACAGAGGTGAAAGGACAACGGGCCTTACTTTGAGTTAAGACATAAACAGCAGGGTTTTGGATGAGCTCAAATTAATGGAGGACCGAATGTGGGAGACCAGCCAGGAGGGCACTGGATTAACAAGGTGTAGAGCTGGATGAACACGGCAGGCCAAGCAGCATCAGAGGAGCAGGAAGGCTGACGTTTCGGGCCTAGTTCCTTCTTCAGCCTTCCTGCTCCTCTGATGCTGCTTGGCCTGCTGTGTTCATCCAGCTTTACACCTTGTTATCTCAGATTCTCCAGCATCTGCAGTTCCTACTATCTTGGGCACTGGATTGGTTGTGTGTAGAAGCATGAATGAGGGTTGCAGCAGCAAATGCACAAAGAAAGGAGCAATGCTGAGCAATGTTAGAAAGATGGACACAGGCAGTCTTAATGATGGCACAAGTATAAAACGTCACGGGTTTCAACTGGACTGGTGCCACCTCAGCTGCCAGGGAGAGGGATGGAGTCACTAACCAGCCTTCAGTGTTCCCAATATTTAATAGGAATTTATCTGCAAATCTAGCTCATTTACTTGGAAGAAGTTCCTGCTTATCCAGCATTAATTTCACCAGAGTGGAGGGGTTGGGAGAAGTGCTGGTATGGTCAGGCTAGGAATGGAAGAATATACTCATTATATCAAAGTAAGTGACAAGGTAGATGAATCATATAGACCGTGTACTTCAGTATTGGCCAATTAAGAGCAAAAGAAAATCTGGTGAGTTGTAAAGCAGCTACTCCTGGTTATTTGCTATTTCACAAAGACCCACACCCACCCTGCCCCCCACTCTGTATTTCTGTTTGTTCTACCTTTATTCATTCACAACACATGGGCATTGCTGGCTGGACCAACATTTATTGCCCGTCCCTAGTTGCCCTGAGAAAGTGGTGGTGAGCTGCCTTAATGAACCATTGCAGTCCATCTGCTGTAGGTAGACCCACAATGTTGTGGGAAGGGAGTTCCAGGATTTTGAGCCAATTGCAATATGCTGGATTTCTATCAATATCTAACACCAAAAACCATGCATTTGGAAACAAAGTTACATTTTAGTGACATTTATTAGTCACTGCCAAACTGGTTGTTCAAAACTCCCACATTTGAATACATTTCCAAAGCTTTCTTCAGTGCAGAGTAGACATTGATCGCACCAGCTGTGCTTTCTGTTTATATTTAGAAATCACCAACAATTACTGTTTATACAAAATGTATTTAGATCAGCCATTGAAAAGGATGAATTATACCTTCATTCAGTGCAGAAGTATTTCACTTTATTATTCCCCAATTTAAGTAGCTGTTTTGTTCCCAGACAAAAGTTGTTGCCAACTTAGCTACCCGGACTCAGAAAAAGAATCCAGCTGTGAGCTAGATCGAAAGGAAGGCAGAATTCAAACAGCAAGGCTTGGATAATGAGATAACAAGGTGTAGAGCTGGATGAACACAGCAGGCCAAGCAGCATCAGAGGAGCATGAAAGCTGACGTTATTGGGATTAATAGCTTCATGCTAAAACTGCATCGACAGCAAAGTTAAAGCACATGAGATTGAGATCTGATAGAAGGTTTGGTTCCATTTTCTTCATCATTAGTAGATGTTACCTATTTGGTTTCGTACAGTACCCAGTCCTCATCTGTCTGGAGATCTCTGACTTGGTCATCATATTAGCACAGATGCTATGAAGATTTGACATGTTCTTCATATTGGCACAGATACTGTGAGGATTGTGTTCCTGGCTGAGATACTGTGATGATGTTCAATAGTGTTCTCAGTACTGAACCTTTATATCCCTGAGATAGTAGCTTCCTAAGGTAATCTGAGAGCATCGTCTGTATTGTTACAAAATCCACCACTTTTTCATCATTGTGGAGTGAAAGATTGGCCAGAAACCCTCCCCTGATAGACATCAAAGCCCTTCATACCTGCTGAGTCAGCCTGCCACTAAGCCCTGGTCCGATTACAGTATCACACTTAAATCCTCCTCATTGAGCCTCAAATGATACCTCAGTGTTAACATTCTTAACCTCATACTCAAATTCCTATTACATTCATCGACTCCCCTTTATCAATTTTAGGCATAACAGCCGATAAAAACTCTAACAACTTCGTCAAACACAATTTCCCATTCACAAATCCATGCTGACTATGCCCAGTCAGATCATTTTTATCCAAGAGTCCATCTATCACAATGTTAGATTTAGCATTTTTCCAATCAGTGATGTGCGTCTGACAGGAATGTAGTTCCCTGTTTTCTCTCTTGCTCCTTCCTTAAATTGTGCGGTGACACTTGCAAGTTTCCAATCTACAGGGATCATTCCAGAATCTATAGAATTTTGGAAGATCGCCAATATATTGACAATCTCTACAGCCACTTTCTTCAACACTCTGGTGTGTAGACTAACAGATCCGAGGAGCAATCAATTTTCAGCTCCATTAATTTTCATGCACAGACTTCTTAATGACACAAATTCCCTGCAACTCCTCAATCTCCCTGGTCACTTGGATCTCTAGCTCTGGGAGATTTCTGTTACCTTCCTCAGTGAATAAATGCACAAAGTAATCATTTAGCTTCTCTGTTATTTCTCTATATCCCATCATAAATTCTCCTGACCCTGCCTTTAATGGTCCCACTTTCATGGTGGCCAAATATTTCTTTTTTGGGTACCTGTAAAAGCTTCTACTGCTTCTTAGTTAGTTGATTTCAAATTCAATTCTTCCTTTCTGTATCAGTTTCTCAGTTCTCCTTTGCTGTATTCTAAAAAAACTTCCCAATCCTTGTAGTTATTACTATTTATAGATACTCTATAAGCCTTTTCTTCAATCTTATATAATTCATGACTTCCTTTATCAGACACCAGGAGATGGTGACAAACGTTTTTTTGCGTTTTTGCACCTTGATGTAATGTACAATTGCTGTAAGCCATGTAAGAGTTATTTAAAGGTTATCCATTGCTTACATACTGCCTTGCTTTTTGATGTGTTTCCCCAAATTAGTTCAGCCAATCTGTGCCGTATACTTCCATAATTTCCGTTGTTCAAATTTAGCAGCTTTCCTTCAGAATTAACTACCTCACTCTCACAACGTAAAATTCTGCTTGCTCATCCCTAAAGGTTCTGTTACAAGAAGATTGTTAATTAATCTTTTTTCATTACATGACACTATATCTAAAATAGCACGTCCTTTAGTTGGCTCATCAACATACTGCTCTAGAAAACTATTCCTAACATGTTCCAGAAACCTTCTCTCCACAATTTTATTGATCAATTCAATTATCCCATTTATATGCAGATTGAAGTCACCCAATGATTACTGTGTTGCCTGTGCTACATGCTGTCTCATCTCCCTGTGAATACTATGCCCCAGACTATCACTTCTATTTGGTGGCCTATAAATAACTTCAACCAATGTTTGCTGCCCCTTGCTGTTTCTTAGCTCTATCTGAACAGATTCCCACACATTGTTCTTTCAATCTGAGATCTTCCATCACTAATGTACTAATTCCATCCCTTATTATCAGTACAGCTTCACTTCTTTTTCTCTTGTCTGTCCTTCCTCAACATCAAATATCCTTGAATTTTCAGTTTCCAGTGCTGGACGCCATGCAGCCATGTTTCTGAAATGGTAATAACATTATACTCATGTATCTCTATTTGTGCTTTTCGATCATCTGCCTTGTTGGGAATACTGTGTGCATTCGGGTAGAGTGCCCCAAACTTTGTCTTTTTGACCTTATTGTGCTTTAAAAGCATACCCAATGTTCATTTTGTTTCTCCTAGCCTCCCATGCATGCAGCTTTTTGACTTTCTGTTACCAGCTTACAATGTGGGTTAACCCTCACTTTACCATCTCCCTCGTTTAGACTAGCCCCAAAAGCACCAGCAAATCTCCCTGTGACGATATAAGTCCCAGTCATGTTAAGGTATAACCCATCCAACTTGTACAGATCCTCAGAACCAATCTCAATTCCTGGAAAATCTGGTGGTGCCCTTCTTGCTACGTCAGTTTCTGCGTGTTCAATCGATCGATTCTCTTATTCTCACGCTCACTAGCATGTGGCACTTGAAGTAACCTTGAGATTACTGCTGTTGAGATTCAGGTTATAATTTCCTTCCTATCTCTCTGAAACCTGCCTTCAGGACCTCATTCGTCTTCCTACCTGTGCCTTAGTGACCAATGTGGTCCATTACTCCTGGCTCATGCCGTCCCCCGAGTAGGATATCCTGGGCAGCTGCTTTGTGATATCCTTGATCCTGGCATCAGGGTGGGAACACAACATTTTCAAGTCACATTTAAGGTCACAGAAGTGCCTGTTTGATCCCCTGACAATGTAATCGCCCATAACTATCGGCCTTCCATTTTTCTATCTCCTCCCGTGTACAGCTGAGTCACCTGGGCTTGTTTCTGGTCACACCCCCTGAGGAACCATTACCCTGACCAGTCTCTAAATTAGGATGCCAATGAGCAAGCAATGACTCAGAACTCCTGCGCCTGGTTTTCTTAGACTTCTTAGACTCATCTCCCTCTCTGCCTGTACACTTCTGATCTGTGGTGTGACCATCTCCCTAGACATGCTAACCGTGTAGTCCTCTGCCTTGCGGGCTCACAAGAGTAACTCCAGATGTTGGTCAAGTTCCGCATACCAGAGATGATCTATATTGGTTGTGCTTTATTGGAGGTGTCTCAGTATTGACTCATATGAAAGAAAAACTGTGAATAGAGCTGAAGGGTGGAGCTATCAGCATGGAGCAGACATTTTAAAGCGCTGAGAATAAAACTTGTTACACACATCTAGGTATCGTCTCTGCATAGATCCAAGATATAAAGTATACAACATGGAGTACATTTGGTATCTGCTATTGAACTGGTAATTCACCCAGGAATTGGTAATTGCTGTAGGGTTTCCAATGATTGGAAATTCCACTCAAGATAACCACAGTGACTGCAGAAGAGGATAAAATTGATAAATATCTCATCAATCCTAAATCATCTGTCTTCTTCCCCATAAATGACCTTCCAGCAACTTGAGCAAGCATTATCAAAAACAGCAATCCCAGTTTGGGTGTACACTGCCAATTATTGTTGCAACATCTTATTCTTAAAGTCAGATACTTTAGAGACTTTTAAGCGACTCTTGGATAGGCACATGGAGGATGGTAAAATGTAGGGTATGCAGGGTAGATTGATCTTAGTAGGATAATAGGTCGGCACAACCTCGTGGGCCGAAGGGCCTGGACTGTGCTGTGCTGTTCTATGTTCTATGTTCTATCTCTTTCTCCTGGGATTTGAAAACTAATCCCTCTTTTCCCCAAAGCTAAGATGAGACACAGCTTTGTAGTTTTCAGACATAACAGTTTATCTGGGAGCAAGTTTGCTTCTGCTGTTGTGCTTCTGGGTTAGATGACCAGTTTTGACCTCTCCTTGGGTCATGAGACTATATTCATTTGATGAATCCACTATCTACAAAGTCGACAATAGCTATGCATTCTATGTTTCTATAATACTCTTCTGAATGTAATAGACCAGTTTCTCTTAATCTTGCAGGACTAACCTCAATTATATGCTTCACCCTTATATTTACTGCATCATGTTCTGTGAGACGCATTGGGTAGACAACAGAGCTCATTTATTGCAGTGAATACGAAGGTAATATGACTGTTTAATAACTTGGTTGTATATAAAGGACATATTAATGATTTATAGATTGCCATTGTCAACTATTAAGATATATAATAAAATAGCAGCACATATTCCTCAGGTATATGGACAGAGAGCAGAGTTAACAAAAACAGAAATTGCTGGAAAAGCTCAGCAGGCCTGGCAGCATCTGTGCTGAGAAATAAGAGTTAATGTTTCAGGTCTGGTGACCCTTCCTTAGTCAGAACTGAGGAAGGGTCACCGCACCCAAAGCGTTAACTCTGATTTCTCTCCACAGATGCTGCCAGGCCTGCTGAGTTTTTCCAGCAATTTCTGATTTTGTTTCTGATTTCCAGCAATCGCGGTTCTTTGTTTTAGTCCTCAAGACTGTGATGCTTTCACTGGGTTATTGAATCCTCAGAAGGAGGCAAATCTGCCCATTGTGTCTGGGCTAACCCTTTGACACAGATATCCAATTTGTCCTATTGCCTTCCTTTCTCCACGTAGACCCAAAACACTTCGGTCTGAAGTACTTATCCAATTCTGTTCATAAAGTTACTGCTGAATCAGTTGCCACTGTCCTTTCAGACAGTACATCTCAGATCTTTGCAACTCACTGTGTAAAACACTGTTCCCTTGAGTCCCCTTTAGTTCTTTCGACACTCACCTGCTATCTATGTACTCTGCTTACTAATTCTCTGTCATTTCAAACCTTTTATTATAACCCTGCAAGATTTTGGAGATTACAGCCTGATTTTTCGCTTTCAAGTTTGGGACAATTCCTGAATCTGTGTGAGTGACCCGGGGGAAAGTATCTTGCAAGTTTGGAGTTTGGATGGGGAGTGGTGGAGTGGGCAGTCACGTGCTAAGAGCAGCAGCTGAGGTCCTGATTACGAGCCCAGTGATGTTGCTACCGCACTACTGCCTTCCCAGGAGTGTATTCGTTATCAGGCGTTTGAATAGATCGCTCCAATGTTAATGTTGATCTCTCTCTGCACCTTCTCAGTAGCTGTAACATTGTGTCCTGCACTCTGTTCTGTTCCCCTGCTGCACCTGTACAGAACAATCTGCCTGGAAAGCATGTTAGACAATACTTTACTCTGTACCTCAAGTACACGTGACAGTAATAAATCAAATCAAATGTGAGGTGCTGCATTTTGCAAAGACAAATCAGGGCAGGATTTATACACTTAATGGTAAGGTCCTGAGGAGTGCTGCTGAACAAAAAGATCTTGGCGTACAGGTTTAGAGTTCCTTGAAAGTAGAGTCACAAGTAGACAGGACAGTGAAGGAGGCACAAAAGCAGAAGTTGCTGGAAAAGCTCAGCAGGTCTGGCAGCATCTCTGAAGGAAAAAATAGAGTTAACATTTCAGGTCTGGTGATGATTTGGATGTGAATGTAGGAGGAATAGTTAGGAGGTGTCTGAGGAAGGGTCACCGGACCGAAATGTTAACTCTGTTTCTCCCTTCACAGAGGCTGCCAGACCCGCTGCGCTTTTCCAGCAATTTCTGTCTTTCTTCCGAATTTACTGCATCTGCAGTTCTTTCTGTTTTTATATAGTGAAGAAGGCATTTGGTACGCTTGCCTTTAATGGTCAGTGCATTGAGTATAGGAGTTGGGAGGTCATGTTGTGGCTGTACAGGACATTGGTTAGGCCACTTTTGGAATACTGCGTTCAATTCTGATCTCCCTGCTATAGGAAGGATGTCGCGAAACTTGAAAGGGTTCAGAAAGAGTTATGAGGATGTTGTTAGGGTTGGAGGGTTTGAGCTATAGGGAGAGGCTTAATAGGCTGGGGCTATTTTCCCTGGAGCGTTGAAAGCTGAGGGGTGACCTTATAGAAGTTTATAAAATCATGAGGGGCATGGATAGGGTAAATAGATAAGGTCTTTTCCCTGGGATAGGGATGTCCAAAACTAGAGGGTATAGGTTTAAGGTGAGGGGTAAAGATTTAAAAGGGACCTAAGGGGCAATTTTTTTTCACACAGAGGGTGGTGCGTGTATAGAATGAGCTGCCAGAGGAAGTGGTGGAGGCTGGTACAATTACAACATTTAGAAGGCATCTGATTAGGTACATGAATGGGAAGGGTTTAGAGGGGTCTGGGCCAAATGCTGGCAAATGGGATTAGATTTATTTGGGATATCTGATTGGCATGGATAAGTGGACTGAATGGTGTGTTTCTGTGTTGTGCAGCTCTATGATTCTATGACGCTGTTCCTTTTCTCAACAAAGGGCACACACGGACAATTAAAATTATCCCCTCTAATGTATCACTGACTTTGGAAAGGCATATTTGAGGACCCGGATCTCAAACCTGTGACTAAGATTATGATTTACCCAGCAACAGTGATACCCAAACCTCTATATCCTTCAGAGACACAGCCACCTCAAAACGAGCGAGGATCGTTATTGGGTCCACTGCTTTTTGTCATTTATACAGATGATTTGGATCTGAATGTAGGAGGAATGGTTAAGAAGTTTGCAGATGACACCAAAATTGGAGGTGTAGTGAACCACTAAGAAGGTTACTTCAGAGTACAACAGGACATTGATCAGATGGGCCAATGGAACATTTAAAAGGCGTCTGGATGGGTAAATGAATAGGAAGGGTTTAAAGGGATATGGGCCAAATGCTGGCAAATGGACTAGATCAATTTAGGATATTTGGTCGTCATGAATGAGTTGGACTGAAAGGTCTGTACAACTCTGTGACTCCATGACTCTATCAGCCCCACCAGCAGAACCCTAGCAAGACCCTCCAAACCTGGCTGCAGGAAAGACAATCCAACAGCAATGTCCTCTCCAACAGGTGGCCCAACATCAATGCGCTAGTCAGTCATGGATCACTTCTGCTGGGTAGGACCTGTTGTTCGTGTCCCTGGTACAAACTGCCCAATTAACTGCCCTCCTAAGTTTACACAACTGCCAATGGTGTCAGCTTACTTGCTTTCAAAACTGCAGCCCGCCTTTCAAACTCTCCTTCAAACATACTGGGATCCAAGGAAATTTGGCTAGTTGGATGCAGAATGTTCATCCAGCCCCATGCTTGTTATCTTGGATGCAGAATTGGCTGAGTGGCAGGAAGCAGAGGGTGATGGTTGACGTGCGTTTTTCTGACTGGAAGCCTCTGTCCAGTGGGGTTCGGCAGGCAGGTTGTGGTAGACGTACATGATTTAGACGCAAGTGTAGGCGGGTTAATCAGCAAGTTAGTGGATGATGTGAAAATTGGTGGGAGTGGTAAATAGTGAGGAGGATAGCCTTAGATTACAGCAGGATATAAATGGACTGGTCAGATGGGCTGATGAGTCGCAAATGGATTCAATCTGGATAAATGTGAGGCAATGCACTTGAGTAGGCCAACTCTCTGTCAAACTGCTGGCACTTTCCCCAGATGTGGTCATCCAGATACAGAGTCATTGAGATCTACAGTACAGCAAAAAGGTTTGTTGGCCCATTGAGTTTGCACTGGTCAAAAACCACCATCTACCTAATTTAATCCAAGGCTGGGATAGATAGGTTCTTGATCAGTAGGGGAATCATGGGTTATGGGAAAAGGGTGAGAAAGTGGGCATGAGTATTGTCAGATCAGCCATGATTCCATTGAATGGCAGAACAGGCTTGAGGGGCCTAACAGCCTACTCCTATTCCTATTTCTTCTGGCCTTGTAGTCTTAATCCTGTTTTTCAATCTTTGTACGCCTTGGCATTGCGTGTACATCTAGGTACTAGTTATGAGGGTTTCTGCCTCTACCATTCCCTTACAGGCTGGGAATTTCAGATTCTCACCACCCTCTGGGTGAAAAAGCTTTCCTGACATCTCCCCTAAACCTCCTGCAACTTGCCTTAAATCTATGCCTCCTGGTCATAGAGGGGTGGGATACAGGGTGAAGGTACAGTAGGGAGCAATACATGGGCAAGTATAGAAGAAAGATCAAGTCAGTCCAGAAAGCAGTGCCTGTATGGTCAATTTTAGGCACAAGAGGAGCATGACAGACAAGATGGCTCCTCAACTGACCCCATGTAGATAGAATGTAAAACAAAAAGGGGGGCAATGATGTCACTGGGAGTGCACCATCAACACTTACAAAGTTAGGGAGAGATAGAAAGATGGATATTTAAGCAAATCTCAGAGAAATGTAAAAATAATAAGTTAATAAGATAAGGGATTTCAAAGTCTTCAATAATAACTGGGATAGACGTAGTGTGAAAGCTTTAGATTCAGCAGAATTGCTAAAATGTATTACAAGATAGTCTTTTAAGTCAACATTTGGCAAGAGGGCGCAATGGTGCTTGATCTAATTTGAGGGAACACAATGAGGCAATTGGTAGAAATGTCAGTAGAAGAACATTTCAATGACAGTGACCATAACTCCATGAGATTTAAAATAGTTATGTGAAAGGACCGGAAATAAAGGTTCAGTATTGGGGGAAGGTCGATATTAATAAGGTCTGGTGCAAGTGCACCGGGAGCAGCTACTTGCAGGAAAATCCACATCAGAGCAGTGGGGAATAGTGAGAGTGCCGGGCCAACATGTTCCTGTTAAGGTGAAGAGTTGGAGCAACAAAGGCAGAGAAGCCTGGATATTGAGGAGTGCACATAATTGCTCAGAAATACAAGGGAAGCTTATGGCAGATACGAAGGGACATGATGGGCTGAAGGGTCTCTTTCTGTGCTGTAAAATTCTATGATTCAATGACGCATTTGGGGTTGGGAGTTGGATTCATACCCAAACATCACAAGTCCCTTAAAATTATGTTCAATGGTCACTACTCTTTGGCAGATTGACTGTTTTACGAAGGAAAACCTAAGAATGGAGAACTGAAGTTTCCTTCTGCTCTGGCTCATTGTTTATTTAGTTTATTGAAACAATTCCAAAAAAAGCTGAGAGACTCACAGTTAATACAATCTCTAAAAAACAACCTTCCACAACCACGGGTCCAATGCACAGAAGCTTTGGAGCTAGAATTGCAGCCTTAAGCCAAAACCTGACTGATATGTTGTCCTCGTTCCCCAGGGTGGACAGTTTAAATATTGTAAAAACTTGTCACTTTATCAGATTATTCAGTTAAATGGGCAAGTGAAAACTGTACTTATTGGTATAAAATGCTGCAGTAGCATCAGGGATTTCGAATTTAGTTCAATAGATTAACTCACTGCAGTCCAGCTCTCTTCGAATGAAAGCACTGTGACGGTCAAATTGCACATTATCAAGTTTTCAGGATGTCCCAGAGCACTCACATACACAAAATTACTTTTGAAGTGAGCTCACTCATACGTTGACGATTGCAGCAGTCAAATTGTGCACCCAACACCTGCTTCTGAAAATGACAGACGAATAGCTTATTACTGTGGATATTGGCATGGACCTCCACCTTTGAAGGCTTCAGAAACCACTTCATCAACATAGGTTGACTTTAACCCAAGTAACAAACGTGAACAGCTTGTGCATGTGTGGGGTAGTCACCGTTTTGAATTCTGAAAACAAAAATTAAATGATTCCTGAAAAAATCACATTTGTACATGAAATATAAAATTGATACACCACAGATCAATCGAGTACAAGAATAGGGATGTCTTGCTGCAATTTCATAGGGCTTGGAATATAGCATGCAATTTTGGTCTCTTTTTCTGAGGAAGGGTGTTCTGGCTATGGAAGGAATGCAATAAAAGTTTACCAGACTGTTCACTTGAGATGGCATGACTGACATATGAAGAGAGACTAGATCGGTTGGAATTACGTTCATTGGGGTTTCAAAGAATGAGTGTGTTATCTCATAGAAACTTATAAAATTCTAACAGGACTAGAGAGGGTAAATGCAGAATGGATGTTCCCAATGACCGAGGAGTCCAGTATTGGGGTCATAGTGTAAGGATACCCTGGAGGTCATTTAGGACTGAGATGAGGAGAAATTTCTTCACCCAGAGAGTGTAAGCCTGTGGAAATCACTCTCGTTGAAAGTGGTTGAGGCCAAAATATTGAACATTTTCGTGATGAATTTGGTTGTAATCCTTAGGGTTAAAGGGATCAAAAGGTATGGAAAGAAAGCAGGAACGGGACTGAGTCAAATGATCAGCCATGATCATATTAAATTGTGGAGCAGCCTCAGAAGTTTGAATAGCCTATTTCTGCTCCTGTTTTCTGTTTTTATGTTTCTATTTGAATAAGTTAATCATGCAAAGACACCTTTAGGCATAATGAAAGCATTTTAGGAAGCCATCAACATTGCTGTTCTCATCATCAATCATCAAATTCATTCCGAGTTACTTTGGTGAAGGTACCATCATAAGGATCCTATTCTGGGTCAGATTTCAGAACCATCTCTCCACAACAACTCATTCCATTGAATTGGATGCTTTGCATTTTGTGAACAATCTGATGATAGTTTGGAAATTAACAGAAGCTGGTGATGTGATGATGAAACCAGGCAAAACATCAAATGTAGCAAGAAATATATCACCAATGTCAGTGAAACGTTTTCTTCATCAACCATTTGGAGCGGACATGATTCTCAAATGATTCGTTGAGGCACGCAACTAAAGTATGAACCACATATTACAGACTGCACCCCTCCCCATATAACAACACGGGTGTCATTTATACACAGGGCATCTTTGGATCTTAGCAATTATACAGGATCTGACCATGTCCTGCATTGATCAGCTGTATCCTTTATGTAGGTCACTAGGACGACTATTCCACTCATTATCGATACATTTCACTCCATCCTAATACCACGGGCCTATCCAAAATGTCCTATACTTCCGCACGGATTTTTGTTTGAACATTACCATCAAATGTAATTTTGTTCCATTGGCCATGTAAGTTGGTACTTCCATATATTTTGTCTTCTAATATCCTGTGGTTTTCACCGGAACTGTTTTTTGAACATTTCCACTCCATAGTTTAGATGCTGGACACAGCAAGGTTCACGGGGCTGATATGGTATAATGTATTTGCGCTGTTGACTGATGGTAGATCTCTATAAACACTGAGGCTTTTGGTAATGTTGCAGACGGAATGTGTGTGTTCCTTTTTACTGCTCATAACCAATACTTATTATAAAAGGCTAATGTTTGGTTACCCGTAGAGAAATGTCCCAATTAAATAGTTTAGCAGCAAGACTTTTGTGAGTTTGAAGTAAAGGTTTCTCTTAAGAACACACCTGCCCCAGATTTTAAACCGAAACATCTCACTCACTTGTCCCATGCACACCCACAAAGATTAGATATGGATAAAAGTAAAATGTCATAACTCTCGCACCATCCTCTCACACTTAGTGCTGCATGTACAAACCACAAGCTCATGTCTACGGCCTGCACAAGTGACAACTATTCAACCAAGATAGCCATGCCAACTAAACAGATGAACCCATGCTCACTGATCACTTCCCCCTCTTGCAGGACAAGGTGGGAGGTATCAGGAGCTAGCTAGTTGCCACTAGTGTACCCATATGTCATAGAGCCCCATGGGAGGATACTATGCTGTGGTCCCTGTTTTACCATCAATGAATGCAGGATGATTGCACATTGTATTCCCAGCACCCATTCTCGGGGACCATCAGGATTAGCTCCTCTCACCACAAGCTCACCCCATCCCACCCTTTGTACTCCTCATAGGAGAAGATTAAGTTTCTCCAGAGACTTGGCCACGTTTCCTCCCTCAGCCAGCATCATTAAAACCAGACTCGTGGGCTACTCATCTGTGGTTTCTGACAGCTTGTTGCGTGTTGGAAATGATCAGCAAACTGCTGTGGCCAGTTAGAGATCTGAAACATTTAATGGTGATGGCGTTGAAGACCACTGTGGTAAAGATTCATCGTCTTTAGATTTAACATTCATGTCACCAGCTCAAATACTATCAGTAAACAGACCTGTGTGGACCGCTGAAGGAGGGATTGATGCCACTGAGATGTGGTGGTTATCCTTTGTCTGGGACAAATGGTTCAGCTTTTCTGTCCCAGGCCCATTCCAGGGATTTTCTGGAGACACCTGTGGGATTTCTCAGTCGGGGGCCCTGTCACTGGAGGAGGCAGGAGTCAATACCATGAATCATGAGGACAGGCTGATACAACAGGAATCAAACTGATCACAGCAGCCCAAGTCAACAGAGTGTTAAGGATTTAGAATCATTGCTGGATTCTCTCAAGTTTCAGGGAGTTCAGGACTGGACACACATAGCCCTGCTGAGCAGCCGAGAGCTTTTATTAACATCCCAGGGCTGTGCCCTGTACCTCACAAGTTCAGGCCAGATGACTATCTGCCCAGACCAAGACTGGATGATGAGGTTCTTCTCAGACCTCCATGGCAACCCAGCACAGGGTCAGAGAGCTACTCGGCCTCCCACTACACTGGCAATGACTGAACAGGCCATGGGCCTCCTGGAAATGAGGTTCAGACACTTGCTGAGGGAGATCTGTACATCCATCCATCAAAGTAAGCTGCACTGACCACTGGGTAATAACCCTTGGGGTGTGAGGCTATTGAGGATGCCCCCTCTGATGATGGACAGTTGGAGGACGCATGTGACTAGATAGTTGATGGGAATGTACCAACAGATCCAATGCCAACGGGCATTGTCATGTGCCAGGGAGATACGCAACTCACTCAAAGCACATATGTCACTTGATTGACCTTGGAGATAACACAACGTACTCTGTAAAGTAGCCGTTCACTAAACATCATGGATGCCTCACTCGCCTGGTCATCACATCCTGCCAAAAGGATGGGATCTATCGGAGAAGAAATTTCCTGCCACTCAGACTGTCCTTATCTGGGTCACTCTTGATTTTAATATTCTCCGGTGTGGGCCCAACCCCATAAAAATCAGGCCATTATTTCTGTTAGATGAAAGCTCGACCTTACAGTTTTCATTCTTAGCCTTTTAGAAGCTCTTTCTCCTTGTGAGACTGTTCCATTCTGCTACAGAAAGCAAGAAATTCCTGAAACTAAAAACCTTCCTCCGTCAATGAATTTACTACTTGATCAACTGAAGTTATCACTGCACTGCACAGGGACGTGTTCGGATGTCAATCTCTTTAAGGGAACATGTCGCCTCCTTATAGTAATCAGATTGGAATTCACCAGCAAGGAACAAATCTCCGGTTCCTTACTCAGATTTCGGTTGCAAAGTGGGGGCACCAGACCAGATACAAAGAGCCTTCTTGGGAATGGTTCTGATTGTTCAATATTTAACAAATGTTCCTCTTTTGTTCCGGTAGCCCTGGGAACTCTGTGACTGCTGGCACCAGATATTTATTTGAAACAGCTGCCAGTTACAAAAACCTTTTGTTCACTGCAATTCCCCAAGTGTCTTTGGAGCAGTTTCCTGGAATAGACCCTTTGCGTGGTTTTCTCATAAATACATCAATGTGGTCTAACGGAGCAACATTTCCAAATCAGAGGAAGCATGGACATTGCATTCTCTTAGACTGCAGCTTCCAATATGTGCCCAGGTTTTAGAATGTGGGTTATAGAGTCATACAGCATGGAAATAGACCCTTCGGTCCAACTTGTCCATGCTGACCATGTTCCCAAACTAAACTAGTTCTATCCTCCCTGCGTTTGGCCCATATCCCTCCAAACCTTTCCTATTCATGTACCTATGCAAATGTCTTTGAAATGTTGTAACTATACCTGCACCCACCACTTCCTCTGGAAGTTCATTCCACACACGAACCACTCTCTGAGTAAAAAAAGTTGCCCCTCATTGTCCCTTTTAAGTCTTACTCCTCTCACCCTAAAAGTATGCCCCCTAGTCTTGAAATCCCCCACCCTCTGGAAAAGAGGCCAGCCTTATCTATGCCCTTCATGATTTTATAAATCTCTATAGAAGGTTAATTCACAACCTGACCCTACAGAGTCATATAAAGGTGGCATAAGGCTGGAACAAGGAGATTGTTCAGCCCATCAGCCCCGTCGCGTCCTTTTGGAAAAGGACACCCTTTCCCCAGGTCTTTCCTCATCCATTACATATATTTGTCTGGTTTCATAACGAAGGTCATCACTTCCACCGGCCTTTCAGAAATGGATTCACTGCTGTATTTCCAGTTCAAGTTTGGTATTTAATTCAGGGCTTGGTTTGAATTGACTGCCACCAGGACCAAAGTAGCCGGTCAAAACACAAGATAACAAGCATGGGGCTGGATGAACACAGCAGGTCAAGCAGCATCATAGGAGCAGGAAAACTTGA
>JAHRHZ010000031.1:24838153-24872018 GCA_024137785.1 Ginglymostoma cirratum
AACGTCAAGTTTTCCTGCTCCTATGATGCTGCTTGACCTGCTGTGTTCATCCAGCCCCATGCTTGTTATCTCGGATTCTCCAGCATCTGCAGTACCTTTTATCTCTGGTCAAAACACAATCCCTTTTGATTACAAATCTGTTAAGAATGGAATATCTGCCCACGTGTTAAAGTGGCAGTCTGCCCCTCCCTATTATTTCCCAGGCTTTGGGATGTTATAGCTCTCTGTTCCTGGTGGGAATGCTGTGAGATAGGGTGGGTGGGTGGGTAAGAGGTAGTGCCCCATAGGTAGTTTGGGAGATGGTTTTCCCAACCTTCACAAACTCTACCTGAATTGGGCCACTTGCTTGAACTTCGATTCATGCATGCGTGGGAGATGGTGCATAATGCAAACTTTACTACAAAAAGAATGGTTTTACACTCTTTCTACAGGCAACAAGCTTCCAATCAAACGGTTACACAGGTAGTCACCCCTATCTCTATTCAACAATGTTCACATAATCTACAGTCCAGATTAGTACACGTGACTATGCTGTCCAATCATGTTCAAGCTAGCACGCGTAACTGTAACATCCAATCATATTCAAACTAGTACGTTGAGACTATATGATCCAATCATATCATGATATGTTCGCATCTCCGTACTAATGATTATTAGAAACTCTTTCTGTACATTTTCTTCCTTTTTCACGCTCTAATTCTATCTCCATTTCTATTTACTGCACTGATTCTGTGCATTCCCAGTGTTCAGCCTGAATCCCTGCATCAATTCTGGCTTCCACCAGTTGATAGTCACCAGTTTGAAGTGGGAATGGGACTCAGGGCTGCTAAACGAGGCTTGGGATTTTAAATCTTTTGGGCCTCATGCTCACAGAAACATAAAGATTCACTGCCCATTTCCCCCACCGCACTGTCATTTCTCGCCCTGAGTTAAAATCGACCCTTTTTCATGGTTTTCAAACAAGGATTAATAACTGGATTGTGGATAAAATTCATATCGATGGGGCTCCAGTCTTAGCTGATTCAGGCATAAGCTATAGTTTTAAAAAGCCCAGCTTAGCATGGAAACATTCTGTGAGGCAGAAAGCTAAATGATGGCTCATACAAAGGTGTGATAAAATATTGACAATTTAACCTTGACCCTTGCAAACAGAAGATAAAACAAGCACCTCATTGAGGAGCAAGCTGATGTTCTTCCCCCAGCTAGAATGACTGGGTTTCCAAGATCACCAAATAGATAAAAAGCACAAAACTCCATAGCTCGAAATCTAGCCAAAGCAAACATACAGTTTGAAAAGCTGTCAACTCAAATACAGCTTTGATTAAAAGCACATGACAAGTGGAGAAAGACTGACATTGGGCTTTGCGTCTTGGATTCCAGATAGTATTTAATATTTTCTACCCACACCTGAGGGAATAAAACATCAATTGTCGAAAACACCGAGAACAAAAGACAAATACTGAAGGCATCAAATTGACAATTCCATTACTAAATGGTTTAGAAGTATTCTCCTTCAGGAAAGTTCAAACATTTCCAGTGGAGTTTTGACACACCAGCGCTTTTATCCAACTGAGATTTTCAATCTTGAAAAGGTACAAAACTAAAATGAAATTTAGTTCTCATTAATCCCCCAGTGTTAATTCAATTATATTGCCACACTTCCAACAAACAGCCCACGTTTTAGCATCATAGAACCCATACAGTGTGGAAACAGGCCATTCAGCCCAACAAGTTCTCACTAATTCTCTGAAGGGCATCACAGCCAGACTCACCCTCCTACTTCCCATGGCTAAGCCACCTATCCTGTACATCCCTGAACACAATGGGCAATTTAGCATGGCCAATCCATCTAGCCTGCACATCTTTGGACTGTGGGAGGAAACCGGAGCACCCGGAGGAAACCCACGCAGACACGGGGAGAATGTGCAAACTCCACACAGACAGTCACCTGAGGGTGGAATTAGACCCAGGTCCTGGCGCTGTGAGGCAGCAGTGCTAACCACTGAGCCACCGTGCCACCCAGTTTTGTGGATGGGGTGTAGGGGATTATTTCGGTCATCTAGCTTCCCAAATATACTCGGTTTTAGCCCATGATAGACAATAGACAATAGACAATAGGTGCAGGAGTAGGCCATTCGGCCTTTCGAGCCAGCACCACCATTCATTATGATCATGGCTGATCATCCACAATCAGTATCCTGTTCCTGCCTTATCCCCATAACCCTTGATTCCATTATTTATAAGACGTCTCCCCATCTCTTTCTTGAAAGTACCCAGAGACTTGGCCTCCACTGCCTTCTGGGGATGTGCAATCAATAACCATTTTTTTAATTCACAATTAAAGATATGCACCATTGGATCTTCATGTGTGCTGCTGACTCCTACCTGTTACCTCCATGTCGCCAGCTAGTCATGTGGCTCTGACAATGTTGTTCCACCATCGCCATCTTTCAATAACGCCTTGCGTAGGAGATTAATGTGTAAAATTAAATCACATGGAATTGGGGATTGCGTTTTGAGGATAGAAAATTAGTTAGCAGACAGGAGACAAGGCGTAAGAATAAATGGGTCTATTTTTCTGAATGGCAGCCAAAGACTAGTGGAGTATCACAGGGATTGGTACTCGGACCCCCAGCTGTTCACAATATAGATTTAGATGAGGGCATTAAATATATTATCTCAAACATTAGAGTTGATACAAAGCTGGGTGGTAGGGTAAGCTGTGAGGAGGATGCTGAGATGTTGCAGTGTGATATGGACGGGCTGAGTGAGTGGGCAAATACAGGGCAGATGCAGTGTAATGCAGATAAATGTGAGGTTACCCACTTTGGCAGCAAACATAACAAAGCAGATTATTGTTCGAATGAGAAATGTTCAATAAAACCTAGGTGTCCTCATACACCAGTCACTGAAAGGAAGCATACAGGTGCAGCAGGCAGTAAAGAATGCAAGCTGTATGTTAGCCTTCGAGTACAGGAACAACAAGGTCTTACTGCAGTCATACAGGGCATTGGCGAGGCCACACCTGGGATATTGTGCACAATTTTGGTCTCCTTATCTGAGGAAGGATCTTGCTGTAGAGGGAGTGCAGCAAGGGTTTACCAAATTGATTCCTGAAATGGCGGGACTGACATATGAGGAGAGATTGAGTCAGTTAGGATAGTATTCACTGCAGTTCAGAAGAATGAGGGGTGATCCCATGAAAACTTATAAAATTCTAACAGGGCTAGACAGGTTAGATCCAGAAAGGATGTTCCTGATGACGGGGAAGTCCTGAGCCAGAGGTCAGTTTAAGGGTAAGTGGTAAAGCCTTTCAGACTGAGGTGAGGAGAAATCTCTTCCCCCACAGAGTAGTGGAATTTGTGGCCACAGAAAGTGGTTGAGGCCAAAACATTCTGTGTTTTCAAGAAAGACGTAGGTATAGCTCTTCAGGCTAAAGAAATCAAGGGATAGGGGAGCAAGGGTGGGACTACGGTATTGAGGTTGAGGATCAGCCATGATCATATTGAATGGTGGAACAGGCTCGAAGGGTTGAATGGCCTCCTCCTGTTCCTATCTTCCATGCCTCTACATTTCTGTTGTGCATATTTCTGATGTCAACCCCACTACACGACAACTTGCACTCACCTCCACTGTCCCAGCACCCACGCATATTGTGACATGAGATGTACAATATACACTATATTCATTTTTGGAAGTTGGATCTTAAAATAGAGGCAAAGGAATTTTTGACTCGTCCTGTGAAAGATATTTTTAGATCAGAAAATCATTATGCAACAGTTAGCCAAATGCATCATCATTAAGAAGACATAAAGTAAGAAATTACAGGCCAGGAATATACAGGTGATGACCAGGAATTTATTGGAGAAGATTCTTAGGGATAGGTTTTACTCACATTTGGAAAAACATGGACTTGTTAACAATAGCATGGCTTTGTGCGGGGAAGAATGTGTCTCATAAAATGAATTGAGTTTTTTTGGGGGGCGAGCACTATAGAGAGCAGTATCCTAGCAGGATAGGGTGAGGAAGACTGTCAGAATGAATCTGGATGATTGGAGGTTTAAGGGAAGAATGTCTTCATGAAGGATTTTGACATTATGATCCTGCAAGGTAAGTCTAATCCCACAATTATTTTTTTTAAAATTAGCTAATGTGCTGATGTGTCACCGAGACATAACTACAAAAGGCTACAGATGTTGTTAAACAACAGAAATGCCGGCACCGAATCCCTGTAGAACAGCCCTGGTCACAAATCTCCAGTCAGAAAAACACTCTTTCATTGCTACTTCATATTCTTGGGCCAAGCCAGTTGTGTATCCATCTTACCAGCTCACAGCAGATCCCATTTAACTTCAACTTCTGTATCAGCCTGCCATGAAAGACCTTGTCAAAAGCCTTATTAAAGTTTATGTCGAGAACATCTACCGCCCTGTCCTCACCAATCTTCTTTGTCTGACTGACTGACTAACTGGCTGGGGGAGATAAAAGGTACTGCAGATGCTGGAGAATCCGAGATAACAAGGCGTGGGGCTGGATGAACACAGCAGGTCAAGCAGCAACATAGGAGCAGGAAAACTTGACGTTTCGGGCCTAAACCCTTCATCAGAAAATGATGACTAACTGGCTGCATGTGTGGAATGAACTGCCAGAAGATGTGGTAGAGGCGGGTACAATTACTACACTTTGTAGACATTTGTAGATGCGTGAACAGGAAAGGTTTAGAAGGATATGGGCCAAATGCAGGCAAATGGGACTAGCTCAGTTTAGGAAACCTGGTTGACATTGAAGAGTTGGACCGAAGGGTCTGTTTCCATGCTGTCCGACTCTATAACTGCAATTCAGAACTCAGAAGTAATGTCATTTACTAGCTTTAAAATCTTCCCACCCTGACCTCATCCCAAGACCAGCCCCCATCCTCATCGCTGCCTCCTTGACCTGTCTGTCTTCTCGCCCACCTATCTGCTCCACTATCCACCTTCTGTCACCACCCCGCCTCTCTAGTTATTTCAGAGCCCCCATCCCTTCCCCCATTCCTGAAGAAGGTTTCAGACCCGAAATGTCAGCTTTCCTGTTCCTCTGATGCTGCTTGGCCTGCTGTGTTCATCCAGCTCCACACTGTGTTATCTCAAGAGCTATAGTTTTGTTTAGCAATGGGGAATGAAGGTCTACATAGACAGAGAATGCCAGGATAGCATCTGAATAGCTTAAATATCTCCAAAAGATATCCTTGAAATGACCAACTTAGAGTCCAACTAAATTTTCACATTTATTAGATAGAATTTATGTTATTTAGACAGAGGCCCACGGAATTCTTAGACCAGACATGGGGCAATATGATCATGATATGATTTTCAGATAAAATTGCCGACAGACAGAATTGTTGATTTGGTGATTGCATTCACTCTCATGGTAGCTATCCAGAAAGATTTGCTGGACAGACTAAATCCTTTTAACATCGATGAGCTACAGAACAATGGTTATGAATATGAGATGATCCTCACAGGTTGATGAAACTTCAGGTCCTAAGTAGAAAATTGATAGTTGACGCAATCTCTGGAACACCCAAATGTAGCAAGACATGTGGGCGTCGTGGCCTTCTGCATGCGCAAGGGAAATGACCAGCTTTAAATCTGTTTTGCAAGGCATGTGACAGAGAAAGGCCGTTGACAGAGACACTGCATTGGAGCAAAGACTGGTGCAGCTATAAAAAGCTGTGCACTGACCCAAACACACGGTGCCAAAGGAGTATATTTCAGCTCCGTTAAAGACCACATCTGGTATCCCATCAGAAGGGCATAAGCAGAATAATTAGCATCTGATGGTGTAGATGATGAGATAAAAAATAGGGAACACCTATTTTACTCTGTCGGAAAGGAACAATATCATCATATTGCCCAAAGTGGTTGCAAACTTTCAGAAGATGCCCTCCCAGAAAACTGGTACCTGTTTGTTATTGACTAAGGTTGACACAGGAGCGTACAAATTCAAAAGGAAGTATATCCATAGACATGAGAAGCCATGACACGCCCTACAAATGTAAAACTATTTGCATGCAACAGTTCATGAATTCCGTGTGCAGAATCAATTGTACTGGAATATAAGTACGATCAATCCAATACTGGACTAAAAAGTGCGGATAGACCAGATAGACCTTGTACTCATCACAATATGGGAATAGTCAGGCTTCAGATGCTGTGCAGAAACTGTCACAGACTAGTGAAGTGCCACTTGTGGAACCATTTATGAAAGAAGAATGGAATAGTTCACTCTCATCTGAATTAGTGGAGCTAAAATCTCGACTGTGGAAAGAAAATTAAAAAGGCAGGAAGAGCAGGCTGAACTCAGTCTAAATCCAGACTGTAGAATATAAAAACCTAAAAAAAACTGCAAATGCTATCTAGATGACCCAGATAACCCTCTACACCCCATCCACATAACTGGGTGGCACAGTGGTTAGCACTGCTGCCTCACAGTGCCTGAGACCTGGGTTCAATTCCACCATCAGGTGACTATCTCTGTGGAGTTTGCACATTCTCCCTGTGTCTGCATGGGATTTCCTCTGCGTGCTCTGGTTTCCTCCTGCAGTCCAAAGATGTGAAGGTTGGGTGGATTGGCTATGCTAAATTGCCTGCTGTGTTCAGGGATGTGGATTATAAGGGGGTGGGATGCTCTGGTACCAGCAGGTCTGGTAGCATTTGTGGAGAGAAATCAGAGTTAACATTTTGGGTCCAGTGACTCTCCACTGAGCTTTCCCAGCAATTTCTGTCTTTGTTACTGGACAATACTATCTCTGAGATGATGACATCTTTAGGAGATGCCTCCAGGCAGCTCACAGAGAGAAAGGCAGGAAGCAAGTTGAAATACAAACTCTATATCATCAATCCATTAAAATGGTGAACAGATCACAGTCCGCTGAGTCCTTTCTCCTCTGTTGCTTCCTCTATGTGTTGTTTGACATGGAAGAGTAAAGATTCATCAGCTGAGGAGGGATTGAGGCAACTGATAGTTAATGATAAACAAGTTTCCTTGAACATGTTTGACCTGACACTGTGAGACTTCATGGGGTCCAGGGTCAATGTTGAGGACTCCCAGGGAAATGCCCTCCTGCCTGTATGTCTCTGTGCCGCCACGTCTGCTGGGTCCATCCTGCCAGTAGGGCAAGTCATATCCAGGGATGGTAATGGTAGTCTCTGGGCCATTATCTGTAAGGTATGATTCTGTGGCAAGCTGTTGCTGTAAGACAGCTTTCCCAGTTGTGGCATTAGGCCCCAGATGTCAGTGGTAGGGACAGTGCAGGGTCGACAGAGCTGTTATTGTTTCTGATCAGTGCCAGGTAGTCTATCCAGTTTCATTCCTTGTTTTATACTCTGTAGTGGTCTGTTACAAGTGAGTAGCTGGCTCGACCATCGTAGAAAGTATGTTAAGAGTAGCTCACATTGTTGTGGGTCTATTGTCGCATGTCAGACCAGGTAAAGATTTCCTTCTCTAAAGGACAGTGGTGAATGAGATGGGTTTTTATAATAAGCAAGGATCAAGGACAGAGATGTTCTGCCACTGCTGAACACTGGCAACCTACTGTACAATGGGCCTCGAAGCATTAAGGAGTAGAGTTTTGGGTTTTAGGGGGAGACAGTGATGTCATGGTAATGTCATTGGGCAGGTTCATGCTTTGTGGAGACAGACTTAATTCCAACCATGGAATCAATAAATTAAAAGATAAACCTGAGTATGAAGCTACTCGTAGTAATTGCGATTTCAAAATTGTCATTGATTCTTGTAAAAATGCATCTAATGCCCCTTTGAGAGGGAAATCTGCCATCCCTAACTGGATCTGGCCTGCATGTGACTCCAGACCCACAGTAATGTGCTTCACTGTTAACTGCCCTCTGAAACAGACAAGCAAGTCACTCAGTTCAAGGGCAATTAGGGATGGGCAATGACTGCTGGCCTTACCAGTAAAGCCCAAATCATGTGAATGAGAGCAAAAGCATAATCTGGTAGATTTTCGGTGATTGGAGTGAATGAAATGCAGGGATGCTGTTAGAAGTGTGCAAACATCTCCATCAGATAGTCCTCTCTCTGCTCTACCTAAGTGTCATTTAACATGCAACTTACAAAGACATAAGCTACGATCTATTGAGCGTTCACAATGCTGATATATATGTGCAAGTTCTCAATGTAAGTCAGCTCGAATAATTCGTCTTGTCTCTCTTTATCTCTTACCGCATCGTTTCTCAGCCTGTCCCCCAGCTTTTCCTCATTCCTCCCTCATCCATTTCCTATCTCCACGTTTTCTGTCAGTTCCCTCTCTCATTATTATTTATCTCTTTATTCCTATGCCAGGAGTCGATCATACACCAGCGGTTATGTTAGTTTTTCCCTTTAGTTAAATCTCTTGATCACCTTGAACAGACAAAATAAATATTGCTTCTTCCATGATCAGTGCTTAAGTGCTTTCTTTGCTCAGCAGTTTGTTGCCTTATAGCATTCTCCACAGGATTTAAACATCCCCAGAGAGTCTTTAAGTTTTTTAAACTCAAATTTGCTTTGTAATCCACAGTTTCATCTTCAGAAAGTCTTGATGAGTCATTCACTTCTGCACCATCTGAATTGTTGGAACCAAGGTGACAATTTCAAACTTAGTCAATTTGAGTTTTGCCAAAGCGAATACAGATTTTGCAACCTACAGGGTAAATTCCAGAAAGTTATTCAACCAGTTGCACTTTCTTGAACTAAAGAGGGATGAGGTTAATGTTTTATCCTCATCTCCCTTGACCTGCGCTCCCAGCTCTGAGAGCCTCACTACCCACTAAATCAGCCTGAACTCTGAACTCTGGGCTCACCTGGTCCTTCTAACCCCTTCACACCTCCAGCCGTGGTCCCACATGGGCAAGTGATGGCCTTGTGATATTGTCGCTGGACTGTTAATCCAGAGACCCAGGTAATGTCCTGGAGACCAGGGTTTGAATCCTGCCACAGCAGATGGTGGCATTTGAATTTAATAAAAATTTAGAATTATGAGATTAACAATGAGCATGAAACAATTGTCAGAAAAACCCATCTGGGTCACAAATGTCCTTTAGAGAAGGAAACTGCCATCCTTACCTGGTCTGGCCTACATGTGACTCCAGACCCACAACAATGTGTTTGACTCTTAACCACCCTCCAGGCAATAAATGCAGATCTAGCCCTCGTCCTGTGAATGAAAAGTAACATTTATTTGTTGACCAGCCACCCACCCAGACATGGGATAGTTCCTCTCCCTCTGTTCAACACAGTCCTGAGCTATCAAATTGGAGGAGAAATCATTTCACACTTCAATATTTTTCAAGGCCCTGTGCTGGGAGCCTGTGCTTATCAGGTCTCGTGCAAAATGTTCATCATCTGTTGTCTATGTCAATACACCGAGTATGTCTCTTATATTTTTCCATGAAGTCTTCAGCACACTCAAAAAGACTTTTCAATCTACGTGTTACTTTTGGAAGGGTAGTGACCTGACCTCTCGATCAATGAGGGACACCCAGAGCAAGCAGCAAAACCTCACAAGAGGGAAGTTACCAGCTTGTTGAGTTTAGTTGATCTTGGTTAAAGGAGGAATTTTTAGCCCAGCCATTGGAATTAACACCTTACTCTTCTTCAAGCTGTACCCAAATGCTCCTTTATGCCCAAGTGAATGAGGTGAAAGACAGCACCTCAGACAGTGCAGTACCACCTAAGTGTTACATTGAGGTAGCAGTCTGAAGTAGGTGCTCTGATCCCAAGACTAGGGTGTGAAACCAGACTGAGATGAGAGCTCGCTACAAAAGTTACACTTTGTAACCCATTTGTGTGAGGTTTTGAGAATCATAGAGTCATACAACATGGAAACAGAACCTTTGCTCTGACCAGCCCATGGCAACCATAATCCCAAATTAAACAAAAACATGGAACACTCCACCAAAATGTGGCGCTTTATTACATATTAAAACATTGGTGATAGTGGGGGTGATGGCATAATGATATTGTTACTCACCCAGCAATCTAGGCCCCAGTGGGGACAGGGATTCGGATCTCACCACAGAAGTCTATGGAATTCAACATCCATTCATGGGTTTGGACTTAATAGTTAGTCTTAGTAATGGTGACCATGGCAATGACAGGATTGACATAAAGACCCATCGCAAACACTGTTTAGGGAAAGAAATCTGCTGTTGTTACCTGCTCTGATCTACATGTAATTCCAGACCCAGAACGATACAGTTACCTCTGAACTTCCTCAGTCATCCCAAGCCGTTACAGAAAAAGAATAAAACCGACAGACTGCCTTCCATCAACCTGGGGAATTGGAACGAGAATCTCCCTCTACAACAGTTCTGTGGGTGTACCCAGTGGTTCAAGAAGACAGCAAGCCATCACTGTCTGAAGGATGGACAATAAATTTAGCCTTGCCAGCAAAGCCCACAAACCCCGAAAGAATATAACTAAAACATTACCCACATGTCTTATACAGTTAATGGAAGTGCTCTTCGTGGTGTTGTTAAACTAATAGTCCAAGGGGTTCAGGTACATAGTTCTTCCAAAATGGCATCACAGGTAGACAGGATGGTTAAAAAGAATTTAGCATGCTTTGTCCATTGCTCAGACCATTGAGTATGGCAGTTGGGACATCATGTTGCAGTTGTACAGGACATTAGTTAGGCCTCTTCTGGAGTACTGTATACCGTTTGGGTCGCCCTGCTACTGAAAGGATATTATTAAACTGGAGAGGGCGCAGAAAAGATTTACAAGGATGTTGCCAGGACTGGAGGGTTTGAGCTATAAATAGAGGCTGATAGGCTGGGATTTTTTTTCAATGGAGCGTAGATGGTATGGTTAGTAAGTTTGCAGTTGACTCTAAAATTGGTGTTGTAGTGGACAGTGAAGGAGATTACCTCAGAGTACAACAGGATCTTGATCAGTTGGGCCAATGTGCTGAGGAGTGGCAGATGGAGTTTAATTTAGATAAAAGTGAGGTGCTGCATTTTGGAAAGGTGAATCAGGGCAGGACTTAAACACTGAATGGTAAGGTCCTGGGGAGTGTTGCTGAACAAAGAGACCTTGGAGTGCAGGTTGATAGTTCCTTGAAAGTGGAGTCACATGTAAATAGGATAGTGAAGAAGGAATTTGGTATGTCTGCCTTTATTGGTCAGTACGTTGAGTGTAGGAGTTGGGAGGTCGTGTTGCAGCTGAACAGGACATTGGTTAGGCCATTATTGGAATACTGCATGCAATTCTGGTCTTTGTGCTATAGGAAGGATGTTGTGAAACTTGAAAGGGTTCAGAAAAGATTTACGAGGATGTTGCTAGGGTAGGAGGGTTTGAGCTGTAGGAAGAGACTGAATAGACTGGGGCTATTTTCCCTGAGGCAACAGAGGCTGAGGGGTGACCTTATAAATGTTTATAAAACCATGAGGTGCATGGACAAGATGAATAGGCAAGGTCTTTTCCCAGGGTAGAGGAATCCAAAACTAGAGGGCATAGGTTTAAGGTGAGAGGGGAAAGGTTTAAAGGTACCTAAGGGGCAACGTTTTCCTGTGGAGGGTGGTGTGTGTGTGGACTAAGCTGCCAGAGGAAGCAGTGGAGGCTGGAACAATGGCAACATTTAAAAGGCATCTGGATGGGTACATGGATAGGAAGGATTTAGAGGGATATGGGCCAAATGCTCGCACATGGGACTAGGTTTATGTGTGATATCTGGTCAGCATGGACGAGTTGGACTGAAGGGAAAACATAATGCTGAGCTGGAGGAACACAGCAGGCCAGGCAGCATCAGGGGAGCAGGAAAGTTGACGTTTCGGGTCTGGACCCTTCTTCAGAAATGGGGGAGGGGGAAGGGAGCCCTGAAGTAAATAGAGAGAGAGGAGGGGTGGGGCTGGGGAAGGTAGGTGTGATGGTGATAGGCGAGTGCAGGTAGGCAGCGGCGGGGATTGGTCAGTGAGGTAGGAGGAACTGATAGGTGGGAGAGAAGATGGACAGGTTGTGTCAGGTCAAGGAGGCGGGGATGAGAGGGAGGGTTGGTCATGGGATGAGGATGCAAGTGGGGAGATTTTGAAACTGGTAAGGTCCATATTGAGACCATTGGGCTGTAGGCTCCCAAGGCGGGAGACCCAAGGCATTGAGACCCAATGATGTTGCCTGACCTGCTGTGCTCCTCCAGCTTCACACTGTGTTATCTCTGACTCCAGCATCTGCAGTTCTTACTATCTCTTGGACTCAAGGGTTTGGTTCTGTCTTGTATATCTCCATCACTATAAGGAACATAGGAGGTTGAGGGGTGACCTTATAGAGGTTTATAACATCAAGAGGGGCATAGATTAGATGAATGTCAAAGGCCTTTTTCCCTAGAGTGGGGAGTTCAAAGTTAGAGGGTATAAGTTTAAGGTGAGAGGGGAATTTTAAAAGGGACCTGAGGGCAACATTTTCATACAGAGGGTGAACTGCCAGATGAAGAGGTAGATACAGGTACAGCTACAATATTTAAAAGACATTTGGACAGATACATGGATAGAAAAGGTTTAGCGGGATATGGATCAAATGCAGGCAAATGGGACTAGATTTGTTTGGGAAACTTGGTCGGCATGGAAATGTTGGACCGAAGGGTCTGTTTTTCTGTGCTGCGTGACTCTATGAGTTGCCTGCTCTACTCTGATATTGTAACGTGTAAATTGTTAAATAGAAAACAGAATTTTTAAAAACTACCACAAAGTTACCCTTAACTCTGGCTTTAAGGGTCTCCCCATCTGTTCCAAGACTTCTAAACATCCTGCTCTACTGCTGTAGCCTTTTCTTTGGCATCCAATGGTCTATCGTTTGTACTTAAATTTTCTGCACCAGCTCAAGCAGAGCTACCTGCTTATCTTCTTGTGTCCTACCATTGTTTTGTCCTCCCCCTCTCTTCTCTTCCTGGGTCACGGTGTTTTTGACAGACATTTCAGGAGCAGGTTGTATCTATGTGTATGTTGTTTGTTTCTCCATTCACTTTGTATCTCTGCCCTCCTCCATTACAATGTAATCTGTAATGTCTTCGTTCTCACGCTTTTTCTCTCTTTACTTCTCACCACTTCCCTTACACTCTTCTTTTCTTGCCCTCTCTCTCTCCGGTTTTGGGGAGACCGAAATGTGGGGGTGGGGGAGGGGTTTGGAGTTAACTGCAGAAAACAGGGAAAGCAGAAAGTGTAGACCGAAGTGCAGAGATGGTGTGGAAATAGGTCTCAAAATACGCGCACAGTCAAAATGAAGAACATCAACTGAAAAGGGCTGTTTTCTATGCATGTGCTTTGCAGACTTGCCCCATGCAGTGGCTCGTGGGATTTTTGACCACATCTGGGAAATGCTCCAGGGATTTGCAGCAGCAGTGAAACCTCAGGTGTCCTGCCTACTATAAACTGTCTGCAGGATACTCCTGAGAATTGCAGATTCAGACATTGGTATGAGGAGAGGGATAAACATCAGCACTATATTATCCAGGGCAGATCTTTCCATCCTATTTTCACCAAGGTGCTGCTCTGCAGAATGAGCCTGTGTGTTTGGGAAATGATGTAATGGCCTATGGAAGGGTTCTGAATTAGGCCTGGAAGCTACAGGAATTCATAACTTCATTGAATAGATGTGGGGGTACTGTGCACAGAGAAGCCCAAGGGAGATCCTTCCTAACTGTGGAGAGATGAACAGAGACCTTAAGTATAGGTAAGTGACTGAGAGAGACAGAAAGATCCATGTGCTCAGATGAAAGAATGAATGAGGAGACATAGGGTCAAGTAATGATGCATGAGACCCTCAAATGTCATCAGTTAGCTGTTGAACTTGCCCTGCCCCTTATTAGTTCAAATAATTTTCGTCCACAAAACAGTTGGAACTGTGGGATGATGATAACATGAAAGAGGAAACAAGACAATTAGCATCTTGTATCATGAGATGGTTCCAGCGTTGAAGGCGGCTATTCAATGTATTGTGTCCATTTTAAGCAAGTTGCAAAACTGGTTGCTCATCACGTTATTACTGGGAGATTGTTTTTTCTGTACGGTCAACTTGAGGAGGAACAGATTTGGACACTTCATAGCTTTGCAGTCTCCCATAAGATTGCTGGCTTGGCTGGCGCTGATGTGTTTTTGTTCTATGGTTTGCAGACTCACTGGCGTCTCCCTGGTTCTGGGGCTAATAAGATTCATTATCTGCAGTCGTTATGATTCTATTGTCCACCCAGACTGATTTGAAGTTGGAAGCCATTTCAACACAATGTGGAATGAATGGGGGACATTCACATCGACTTATGATGAATCAGTTTCTTTCTAATGTTCTTTGTTTCAAGCTTCGATACAGTGGAACTGTAAAACAGTAATTCTGGGCTTTCATTGAGCTTGAGTTTTTGATAAATCCACAAACGATTGGAAGTGTAAATTCCAATAATTTTTTTTCCATCTTGGTAAGTCCATCCAAGGGAGACTCCACATCTATAAACATAAATAAGATCCTAGAATATTGTGCATTGGAATACCCTCGTTTAAAGTTATAGACATGACGTGCTTTTACAGGACGTGACAAGAGATGCATAATTAATTGGCCTGTTCGCATCAGTCCCAAATTTCTACAGGGTGTTTTTTTCTGAAGAATTGGCTTACAGAAGCCATAAGTGCAAAAGCAATTGGAGAGTTCTTGGCAAATGTAAATGAAAGGGTGAATGTAAAACTGGATGCCGGCCTCCCAACCTGAGCGTTTCAGGCCTTCAGCTGAGCTCTTCTGTCTTCTCGCAGGGGACATATAAGCTTGATTCAGCTTTATGTGTTTTTGCTGCAGTTGCGAGCACTAATACTGCAGCTATCACGTTGCCCTTTGAGCTTTGGGTTCATTGACTGTAATTAGCTTTGCAAGCCTTCCCCAGCCGTGCCAGTTTTCAAAGGCAGTGTTCCTTCCAATAATGCGCGTTGCTATTCCTGAGCTCAGAAGAGAAATCCACGCTCAAAGGCAAGATTTTTTTCGCAAAGGGACAACACAAATATGAACAAAACTGACCTCGAAATGCCAGTTAACACGTACTGAGTTAACATCATGTGAAATAAATCTCAATTTCTCAAAGTCAGATAGTATTTAAACGTACTATTTAATATTCAAGCCTCCGTCCACAGCAAGAGGCTTCTTCTGAATAATAAAACTCCTTTCTTGCTGCAGTCTCGTTCTCATTCATATACTAAGCTGCGTCTGAAGCAGCTTCTCCACTCCCTGTGGGCTATTTCCTTGCTAATTAACAGTTGCCAGTAATACTGATTATATAACTCATCCCTGGCAAAACACCATGGGCAATAAATGTGATTTTTCAAAAGAACTGTACCAGTTTGAAAGCTCCAGGGCATGGTTACAACTTGATTTCAGCTCTGAATTTTTAATTATTGTTCCATTTTTAATGCCGTTAAAATAGTTCCCATGGATTCTTTGCACAATTGGGAGGATGAAAGTTTTACTTTCAAAGGGTTAAAGTGGACCTGGTGAGCAGCAATTCGTAACGCAGGTAATGTTCTTTCATTCGACTGGCTCTGAACGCCATTCCTTATCAAAAGGGACGATGACTCCAGTTTGCCTTCTGAGTTACAGTTTTACTGCTTTCATGGAGTCATAGAGTCCTACAACATGGAAACAGATCCTTCAGTCCAATCAGTCCATGCCGACCAGACATCCCAATCTGATCTAATCCCACTTGCCAGCATTTGGCCCATATCCCTCTAAACCCTTCCTATTCATATATCAATCCCAATGCCTTTTAAATGTTGTAATTGTACCCAGGTCCACCACTTCCTTGGGCAGCTCATTCCATACCATTCTCCATGAGAAAACGTTGCCCCTCAGATCCCTTTTAAATCTTTTCCTTCTCACCTTAAACCTATGCCCTCTAGTTTTGGACTCCCCCCCAACCCTGGGGAAAATACCTTGTCTATTTACCCTAGCCATGCTCCTCATGATTTTATAAACCTCTATAAGGTCACCCCCCAGCCTCCGGCGCTCCAGGGGAAAAAGCCCCAGCTTATTCAGTCTCTCTCTATAAATCAAACCCTACAGTCGTAGCAACACCCTTGTAAATCTTTTCCGTACCCTCTCATGTTTGACAACATCCTTCCCATAGAACGGAGACTGGAATTGTAAGCAGTATTCTAGAAGTGGCCTCACCAATGTCCTGTACAGCCACAACATGACATGCCAACTCCTTTACTCAATGTTCTGAGTGATGAAGTCAAGTGTGCCAAATGCCTTCTTCACCGCCCTGTCTACCTGTGACTCCATTTTCAAGCAGCTATTCACCTCCACCCCAGATGATTTTGTTCAGCAACACTCCCCAACAGGGCCCTACCATTAACTGTGTAAGTTGCACCCTGGTTTGCCCCCTTAACACTAGCAATGGTGACCCAGGCAATTTATAAAGGGCCCACTATTAGGTGCCCACAACTTCCACTTTGAAATTACGCCCTGTGACACCCTTCCAGAATGTTCCCCATGCAAGGCTTCAGTGGTTCAAGAAGGCAGTTCACCACCTGACCTTCTCAAGGGGTAACTAGGGACGGGCAATAAATGCTGGGCCCAGCCAGCGACACATACGTCCCATGAGTGAATGAAAAAATTCCAACAATTCCGCAGATGAAGGAAAGAAAAGGTTAAAGGTTATTCTGTTGGTTTATTTCTGTGGAAGTGGAAATATTCTCCAGGCCATGTCTGTCCTGGGGATTCCACACCCCTCGAAAATGATGATAAGATACTCCCAACACAGTCCCACAAACAAAAATCTTGCACGAAACCCCTTCCTGGTGACAGGCCTGGCCAACGTTCCCTGCTTGACGTCCTGCGCTTTCACTTAGTGCTTGTGAAAAAAGGCCAGAACCTCAAAGGGGCAGCATTTCTTAACTATCCAAATGGGCCCGAACATCTCTGTAATCTAGCCCAGTCTTCTGAATGGTGCTAAATCATTTTTTATGAATATGCTTTCATTCCAGCCCAACTGCTATTACTTTGTATATAAAATGGATATATTTCCAACTGTAAATCATGAGCACTTTCGCAGAGAGGGAGCAATCAGACTCAATGTCAAGGGGTTGTCCACTTTTTGTCAAGGTAACCACAGTGGAATTGGCTGCAGCAGACTGAGTGCTCTGGCTCAGATCCATACAAACCAGATTTATGTCACCTTGTCGAGGACTTTCAAGGACTGTTTGAAAACAGTCTTGCTGAAAATTATCCCTGAGTTCTGTGAAATGTTACTGCTGCATTTTACGTACTGCAACATGCCCTGCAAAAGAACACGGCTGGGTAACCGTATCTGTGTGGAGTTTATACATTCTCCCCAAACATTGTGGGCCGAAGGGCCCATTCTTGCACTGTGCAGTTCTACGTCTACGAGGGTTTCCTCCGGGTGCTCCTACACAGTCCAAAGATGTGTAGGTTAGGTGGATTGGCCGTGCTAAATTACCCATAGTGCCCAGGAATGTGCAGGCTAGGCAGGTTAGCCGTGGTGAATATAGGATTTGGGGCTAAGCTAGGGTGGAAGCTCTTGGATGGTCGACACAGACTTAATGGGCTGAATGGCCTCTTTCCACACTGTAGGGATTCTATGATCCAGCGACCCAGACCAATGCTCTTGAGTCATGGATTCAAATCTCACCATGGCAGGTGAGGACTTCTTAATGAAATGAATAAATCTGATTTGAACACTGATTAGTTGTTGTTTAGACCTGTCTCATTCACTAATGCCCTTTTAGGGAAGAAAATCTGCCATCCTTACCTGGTCAGGACTACGTGTGACTCCAGACCTGCAGCGATGTGGTTGATTCTTGCCTGTCCTCTGAAGTGGCTGAGCAAGGTCACTCAGTTCAAGAGGAATTAGGAATGGACCTCTGTCTCTAACAAAAGCAATAACATTTTCCAAAGCATTTCAGTTCTGAAGAAAAGTCATGCCGGACTCGAAACGTTAACTCTGCTTCTCTCTCCATAGGTGCTGCCAGGCGCATTGGGTTTCTGCAGCACTTTCTGTTTTTACTTCAGATCTCCAGCACCCGCAATGTTTTCCTTGTATACGGCTGGGGTTTGATCGTACCTTTTAGCTCCATGTTCTGGCCTACAGTATCATTCCCCATTCCCCTTGACTCCCATATCAACCTGATCTCTGTCTAACTCAGCCTACATCATATTTAATGACCCAACCACCAATGCTGTTTAGAAAATGCGCCCCAAAGACCATACAGGAAATACTTTGATGCATTTAATTTATCCTCTGACTTCCTGATTGTTGTGGAGTCTTTGTGGTGTTTTTTTTAGTAGATTCTTGAAAGCCAGCTTGACCTAATTAATCCATTCATAATTTTAAGAAATGTTGCTACAGCTGCCTTTGCATTGCCCGAAGAACAATGATTAGTTGAGAGTGGAGAGGATTCCAAGGGATTGGTGGACTGCGAATGGTTGTTGGGACCACAAGAGTCACAGTGCTCTGTTTTTCCTTCCATTTTGAGTAGAACGTCAATGGATTTGGGAAAATATTTCTGTGGGAATCTGGTGTTGTTATCAAGGAGGTCATTCACAGTCTCCTGGCCTGCAACCCCAGGCTCAATGTTTCGGATCATATTGGCTCAGCCATCAGAGGAAGCCCAGTTAGATGCTGCTGTTTTAAGGTCTATGTAAAGGACTAGTGGGAAATGCTTGTAGATGTTTCCATCAATTCAGCCCTATGTCATTCTAGCCACATGGATCTTCCTATCATGAGGCCAACATGTATGGCTCCTGTAATGCATTATTGAGGCTATTCGGCCCAACCAGATTGCCCCTACTCTGACCCTGCTGCTCCTCTGTCTTTGCCTAGTCTACAAGTGACTGATTCATGGGTGTCCCTGTAAAACTGGTTGTTTTTTTTTTCCTTCCCTCAGAGGATTGTGTGACTTTGGAATTCACTGCCTCACAAAGTGGTGGACGTGGGGGCTTTGGAATACTTTAAAGATAGAGGTGGATAAATTCCTCTTCAGTGGGGAATCCGGGGTTATCAGGGAATGTGGGACCTGAAACAGACCAGCATGTTGAATGGTGGGGCTAAATGGCCTACTTCTGCTCCTGTTTTATCTGTTTGTATGTTTATTGACATCCCTGCTGGACGGAATACTTGAAATAACTCCACAGAGGCTGCTATCCCACTACCAAATCACTTTTTGTTTACACATGGAGAGTCCTTGACATTGATCCAGCTTCGTCAGAGCCAGGTCTCGGAGTGAACAGAACCTCCCACACTCCTGTTTATATCTGTCAGCCAGGGGTCCCTGACTTGACCAGGTTAACAGCCCCAATCAGGGAACTCCTATTCTATGATGTCCACTTGGACCTCATCACATTCACTAGAATACTGATTCTAGTTCTCTGTTCCAACTCTACCATTCCCCTCTTCTCCGGGTTTATACAGCATTCACTCCCATCGTAGTAAAATTGTTCCTCAATCAACCTCTGAATCCCATTCCTCATTAATCCTGAGATATACAAGTCCAGGCAGACTGGAAGGTGTAATTTGCAAGTTTTGCTGCCTATTCCTTCTGGGAGGTCATTACTGACCTGTATCACCCTTCCACTGGCTTTCAATGGCTCCATTAACCTTAATATCTTTGCCTATCGCAAGGCTATCAAACCCTGATTTGTAATTTTCAATTAACCCACACAGTCACTGCGTTTTCTGAGGTTGCAGATTTTGGTTGCATTTTCTGTGAAAGACTGTTTCCAAGCACCACCCTGAACAATCCAGCTCTAAGTTGTACCCTTTCACTCCAAACCTTTCGACCAGTGGAAATAATTTCTCTCCATCTGCAGTGTCAAGTCCTTTAATCATCTCAGTCACCTCATTAGCAATCATCTCCTCAATCTCTACACCCAAGGGAATACCAGTTCTGAAGAAGGGTCACTGGACCTGAAATGTTAACTCTGCTTTCTCTCCACAGATGCTGCCAGACCTGCTGAGTTTTCCCAGCATTTTCTGTTTCTGTTTCGGAATACCAGTGTTGTCCGTTAGATGGTAAAGCTGTCAACAATTTATTGCAATTTTCTGATAGTTTATTAAGAAGTGGTGGCTGAGATGCAAGACATCAGGGAGTTAGATAAAGAAAATGGACTGCTGTCTGAGGAAAAAAATCTCCTCTGCTCTGGGTCTACTCTATTCTTGGTCACTGTGAAGTTATTCTGGTGGTGGGATTAACCTAGCCCACTGCAGGCTTCCCCCACAGATGCTTAACATCCTCAGTACTCCTCTCTGAGCCGAACACTTATTGTATCTCACAGGGGACTGTAAGAGCCGTTTATTTTCCCTGTGTCAATCAATTGGCTGAACCTGTTTAGACGATGGCCATGGGACAGCCACTCATGATGCTAGATAATCATTGCCCCATAGCCCACCTTCACCCGAGGGTAAGTTTATCATTCTCTCGATGCTTAATTTCAAAAATGAATCACTGCTAACAGATGTGTTTGGCACCAGATGAATCACTGATATTAATTTAATGGGCGTCATGACCTCCATGTTTCTTTTTAATTCTCCCCTTTGTTTTCACATGCTAGAGTTTTGGAAAGTTAATGACCGCTGTAATAGCTTTTAAATGAAATCACACGCTCCACAGTAAATGCTAGGAAAATTCAGTTTTTAAAGGACACCAGAATTCATGTCTGGAGCCTAAGGCTGGTTTCCTTCCTTGGTTTCAATCTTATCGTATTTTGACAAAACTGAGTCTCTGAGCACAGGTAAGGGCCAACTTCATTTCTGTAGGTCACAAATTGACCAGGCCAATTAAGGATAGAGTTCAAAGCAGGTAGGATTTTACCATTTCGCCATTTCGGCCCACCTTTAACTTCCAACTTTTTATTGAATCCAGATATTTCCCAACTGCTGTCGTGGGATTTGATCTCCTGTCCCGGGTGGTTGACCAGCCCTGGTTAATATCATCCTCCCCACTCAGCACACCACATGGTTTGGAGGTCAGTGTGGGTGCTAATGGCTTACCTTGGCAGATTCCTGAGGGTGTGTGACTGCTTTGTCCATTCTCATGTCAGGCAGATCGGATAATGCAGCCTGGGATCTGCTGGCTGTCTCATGTCGAGAGCAGCAGCATATCTATGTCGTTCATCAATTACCAAGCAGGACGCTGAGATGGCCAATTTCACCCCATCACTTAGTCAAGGGCTTTCTCTCCTATGGCTTGACTTTCCTTCGCATTTCTTCAAATCCATTCTTTTGCCTCGTGCGACATTTAATAAAGCTATGCATATCGTGTGGAGTCTGAAATAAATTCACCCGCCTGCACCCATTTTTACTTTGAGGTGATTGAACCCCTTTAAGATCTGGCTGCGACCTACTGAGAACCCTCTCAGGTACCATCCTTCTTTCACTGAGCGTTTTGAAACCACGGGGGACATAAGGTTTGAGCATAACGTCAGTGATTCCTATGTGGTTGGCTCAATCGAGTTTTAACTGGGGTTGTTCAGTTTTGTACGTTCTGTCAGCAATCCCAATGATCATGAATAAGCCATTTTGGAACGCTTAGGAAACAGGTAGCTTTTGTTGGGTACCTGGCTCTGGCAATTATTATTGGTAATAATGACTATCCACAGCATCTCTTCCCACCTCCATTTCTAAACCTCTTGCAAAACACTGAGTTTCATCACACCACCATTGGTGGCTGTGCCTTCAGCTGTCTAGACCCTCATTTCTTCAAATTTTTCCTTATTCTCCGCCACATCTCCGTTTTCCCCTTTAACTTGCACCTAGTAAAGGAATGAAGGCTTATGGGGAGAAAGCAAGGCTTATCAGATCTCATTGGATGACAGAGTGGATTCAATGGACTGAATGGCCTACATCTATCCATATATCTTATGGTCTAAAGATCTTGACACTCTTATATCATTGTTGTTACCTGAGCTACCTGGGATGTCTTAGGTCCATTCACTGCCACCAATCATTCTTGCTGGCATCAGCCTAAGCTACTGGGAAAGATGCCTACAGGGATCCTGACATCTTAGGTCGAAGATAGTTTCCATATTAATAACAGTAAATAGGTTTATTACATATTACGTAATAACTAGTTATACTATGCCTGAGATACATGAGGATCTTTTTATGAGACATCAGGTTCAACGTTACGGTCTATTAATTACTACATCAATATAATAACCATTGGTGGTCTCTCACAGATGAGTATGACTCTCTTTCACTCTCAGGGTGAGTCTATAGGTGGCTGTACAGACGGATGTGGCTACTGCAGGCTCTGTTCCACTTGGGGCAGAAGGTGGTCATTGGAAGGGGCGGGTGGGACGTTGGTGTGGCAACGTGCTCCTTTCACTCTTTTCACCCAGCTTCCACGGCAAGCCTCGAGATTCTCAATGCCTTCCCGGATGTTCCTCCTCCAGTTTGGACGGTCTTGGGCCAGTGATTCCCAGGCGTCTGTGGGAATGCTGCACTTCCCCAGTGAGGCGTGTAGCGCTCCCTCTGTCCATCTGGGGCTTGCCCGCCGTTTTGGAGCTGGGAGTAGAGCACCTGTTGGGTCGTTTCGTGTTGGTCACGCGGACGATGCGCCTGGCCCATTGTAGCCGGTCAGGGGCGGTCAGTGCCTCGATGCTGGCGATGTTGGCCTGGTCGAGGAGGCTGGTGTTGGTGCATCTTTCTTCCCCAGTGCATTCTCAGGATCTTGCAAAGGTGGTACTGCTCCAGCGCCTTGTCAATGGTCCATGACATTACTGTAAGTTGATATTAATTACAGACCTGTAACAACTCTGGTTAGCTCCTTCCAGAAGCAAACTTTTATATCCTGATGGGCAGAATCTATATCATGATGTTAGCTAGCCTTGTCAAGTACAACAGGTTTACACAACAATACGCAACTTCTGCTGCTCACCTGAAACAGAAACAGAAATTGCTGGAAAATCTCAGTAGCTCTGGCAGCATCTGTGAAGAGGTATCAGAGTTAATGTTTTGGGTCCAGTGACCCTTCCTCAGAATCCTTCTGTTGGTTACCTGCCCTGATATCCCTATGTAAATTAGTGTTTAAGTTGTCTCTCCAACTTGTGAGATGCCTTGTGGTGTTTTTCTGTGTCAAAGGCACCATAGAACTGCAAGTTTCTATTTGCCGAGGCTTAATGCAACTATTTCCAAATAAATGTGTTGCTGAAGCCCAGCCTTGCTTTGTAAGTAACTTACAGTTGTGTATGATCAACATATTCTGGCAGATCAAAAAAACAGCAGGATGTAGGATTTGAAAAAGTACGTGAGCCCCAGAGATTGAGTTGGTTGGTGATGGGTGCAGGAAGTGTCTGTAGATCCGAAGCCAAACTCTTCATGCCTTTAGCATAGATCCCCTGACAATACTGCTGGAAAATCTCCTTCCTATGTGTTGATTCTTTCATATTTGGAAGGAATATGCACACAGCGCAGGCCAATACATGGCTCAATGCCGTAACACATACTAATAATAACCATTTCATTTCTCACAGTGCGGGCACTTCACACAATGGAAACCCCCCGCCCCCTCAGCACCACTCAGCCACCAAACCTGACTGTCCCGGCCCACCCATCGTCTCTGCCTGCTCCTGCCCCACTGGCCTCATCTCCGCTTACCTTAACTCTATATTCTGCCCCCTCCACCCCCTCCCCCCAACCCTCCGGTCCAGGAACTTCCCACCTATGTCCGGGACACGACCTACGCCCTTCACCACCTCCAAGACTTCCAATTCCCTGGCCCCCAACACCTCATCTTCACTTATGGACATCCAATATCCAATCCCTGTGCACTTGTATCCTCCACGCGATGGCCTAAAAGCCCTCCGCTTCTTCGTCTCCCACAGGCCCAACCTGTTCCCCTCCACCAACACCCTTATCCACTTAATTGAACTCGTCCTTACCCTTTGAGTCCTCCCACTTCCTACAGGCAACGAGGGCGGCCATGGGTACCCGCATGGGCCCAAGTTATGCCTGCCTCTTTGTAGGATACGTGGAACAATCCGTCTTCCGCTGCTACACTGGCACTATACCCCACCTCTTCCTCCGTTACATCGATGACCGTATTGACACTGCCTCATGCTCCCACGAGGAGCTCGAACAGTTCATCCACTTCACTCACACCTTTCACCCCGACCTGAAATTCACCTGGATCCCCATCTATGATACCTCCCTCACCTTCCTGGACCTCTCTGTCTCCATTTCTGGTGACCTACTCGAAGCTATCTATTTCAAGCCCACTGACTCCCACAGCTACCTAGGATACACCTCCTCCCACCCACCTTCCTGCAAGAAGGCCATCCCCTATTCCCAATTCCTCCACATCCGCTGCATCCGCTCCCAAGATGGGATGTTCCACTCCCAAACATCCCAGATGTCCTCATTTTTCAAGGACCGTGACACCGCCCCGCTTCAGTGGTTGAAAATGCTGTTGACCGCATCTCTTGCGTTTCCCGCACTTCTGTCCTCACATCCCTCCCCGCAACAAAAACAAGGACAGAATGCCCCTTGTCCTCAAGTATCACCCCACCAACCTCTGGATTCAACGCATCATTCTCTGCCACCTGCAACCTGACCCCACACCCAAGGATATATTCCCCTCCCCACCCCTATCTGTTTTTTGTAGGGACTGTTCTCTCTGCGACTCCATCGTCCCCACTTGCCCCACCACGACCAGCACCTTTCCCTGCAACGGCAGGAAGTGCTACAGCTGCCCCTACACTTCCCCGCCTCTTCACCTCCATCCAAGGAACGAAGCAAACCTTCCACATCAGACTGATGTTCACCTGCACATCTGCTAATGTGGTATACTGTATCCGCTGTTCCCGATGTGGTCTCCTGTACATTGGTGAGACCAGTCCCTCTCACCCCCCGTCTCATTGACCTGACGCAACCTGTCCATCTTCTCTCCCACCAATCCGCTCCACCCACCTCACTGACCAACACCCACCATTGCCTACTTGCACTCACCTATCACCACCCCACCTACCTTCCCCAGCTCCACCCCTCCTCTCTCTATTTCTGAGCTCCATTCACCCTCCCCCATTTCTGAAGAAGGGTCTGGACCCAAAACATCAGCTTTCCTGCTCCTTTGATGCTGCCTGGCCTGCTGTGTTCCTCCAGCTCCACGTTGTGTTATCTCTTATAAGTGATGGGTACATCTGTGTCATTTCTGGGAGGTTTGCCCTGTAAGTGGGTTGAACAGACAGTGACACCTGAGAGGACAAACAGCACCCGGAAGGACCAGGAGCTGATCTTTGGACTTTCCATCCCTTAAACTAGAAGCAAATCTCAGTGAAGTCATGATGTCAAGTGAGTGGAGAGATACTGAGATGGAGCAATGGAAGAAACATGGGGAACATCGCAAGGACCTAAGGGAATGGTCTGCTTGTCCCTTGACAGGTAGCTATGAAGGTTTCCAGAATCTGAGGTCAGTGCCTGTTTCAGCGCCTCAATATTACAGAGAATTATGCACAGAAAGAGACCATTCAGCCCAACCTCTGAGCCTCCATCTAAATTTGCCACCTATTCCCTTCTCCTTCGTGCAACGTCCAGCTTCCTTTTCAGTGCATTTATACTGCCTACTTCAACCATTCTCTCTGGTCATGGCTTCCACAATCCCGCCATTCTTTGGAAGCATTCCCTTCTTGGCAGATATATCCCTATCTTGACAGATATAATTGACAGAATTATATCTGTCAATATAATTCTGTCGATTATATTGACAGAATCGAGTCATGCTGTTGACATTCCCTCTGTACCCACTCCATCAAAATTCGGGAAGGTCACCCCTCATCTTCCTTTTGTCAGGACAGCTGGTCAGAGACAGGCGGCCCCACATTTCTAGTACGAATGCCCTCGCGCTGACTTGGATATGATAACCCTGGAGGACATCTTCAGGTCAGCAGTGATGTGGTAATGGTCTCATTTGATATCACTTTGACAGAAGCATTTCGGTTCACCCTGGATGCAAGGGCTAGACTTAATTCAAACTCCTTGTCAACTAGGACAGCTGCATTCCAAGTGTGCATTCCTTGTGCCATGTGGGACCTCTGGAACACTTTGTGCATGCTAGAGAAACCACATATGCAGGGATTTCTGCCAGTACATAGATTACTTGGGTTTATAAATAGAGCCATGGACTATAATAGTGTTGAGGTCAAACCAGGACTTTATATACTGGGTTAGACCTCAGCTGGGCTATTATGGAAAATTCCTTAACTACATTACTACACAGTCAGAGAAAGGCTGCGAATGAGACTTACCAGACTCTGTTATTGGGGATGTGGGACGAATGTGAAGGGAAAATTTAGGACAGCTCTCCTTAGAAGAGAAAAGATCGAGATGTGACATAATCACGGTTCTTCAAGACAATGGGGAGGTCTCTGTCTTTCCAGTAAGGATTCAGAGAATAAAATCTAATTCCTCCTGGTGAGTGAGTCAATAACCAGAGATCGTGGATTTAAAATCACCGCAAAATATTTAAGAGGAGGGGGAATGTAGATTTACACCGTGTTGTTCGGATTGGGAACACGCAGATGCCGTGGAGAAGGTGATTCTACAAGTAATTTTCAGAGGGAGTTGGACAGCTACCGAAGGATTGCTAACGTGCCCAGTAACAGACAGGAAGTGAGATCTGGAGCTGTGGTCAGCTGCTTTCTCTGAGACCTCACAGAGACCTGACAGGAAATGGCTTCCAATTGCAGCATAAATTTCGATGATTCTGTAGATTGTTCGGGCTCAGAGTTTAATAAAGGTTAGGATAAACCAGAGAAAGGTTTGGGGCAAAAGTCAAGCTTCAGCGGAAAAATAACCAGGCAGGATGGGGGTGGGAATTGAAACAGTGTATTACATTAGGTTACAGTTATATTGTATCGTTTCAAGATCCTTCACAGAATCACAAAAGTGTTAGGCCTCAGAAGGAGGCCATTCGGCCCACCGTGCCTTCAGCAGTTCTCCCAATGGGTATTATTACCCGTTACCAATCTCCTACTCCCTTCCACCACCGACAAAATAGACAGGTCACATAAGACCAAGACGTGTACTGAGATGAGAAATAGTAAACGTTAGAAGTTGCTTGTGGGAGCAGTCTACAAGCCCCCTAACAGTAGCTACACTGTATTTACACGAAGGAAATAATGGGGGCTTCTGGGAAAGATATGGCAATAATCATGGGTAATTTTAATCCATGTGTAGATTGGAAGAATCAGATTGCCGAAGGTAGGTTGGTTGGTGAGTTCAGAATGTTTTTGGGGCAATTTCTTTGAGCAGCATGCTCTAAAGGGACACAGCAGGCCTTATCTGGCAATGTGCAATGAGCCGGATTAATTAATGAAGGTGCCCCAAGTGATCATAATATGATTGGATATCATATTCAGTTAAAGAAAATTGTTCTCTGATAGTATAGAAGTTGAATACACCCGAAAAAAGATTCATTTTCTTAAAGATTTTTGTCTTGCACTCATCAGGACAGTTCTCAAGAAATGCCAATGTAAAAGGAGAAAACAACATTGAGGCTAACAAGCATGGGGCTGGATGAACACAGCAGGTCAAGCAGCATCATAGGAGCAGGAAAACTTGACGTTTCGGGCCTAAACCCTTCATCAGAAATGAGGCTGGTTGGTTTACAAGTGGGCTCCGATTGGTCCAGGCTCTACAAGGATAATGTACCAGGTAGATGATGACTGACAGTTAACTGCATCTGTTTCAAATCAACAAAACTGATGACATCCATCCTTTGGCTCATTTCTTAGGATGTTGCCTTGAACAATCATAGTCAATCTGCCAGGTTAAAAACTTGAACAAAGGTTGGCAGTTAAGTAGCAGTCATCATCAGCATTTTCAGGAGGCAGCAATGTGGCATTGTGGCCCCAGTTAGATCAGCTGTGACCTTATTGAATGGGGACTTCAGTGGCCGAACAGCCTATTCCTACTCCTAATTCATATGTTTGTAATGTTATAACAGAGAAGGAGAGGTAGTGATATTGGGCAGGAGAAAATTGAAAGATGCAAGGTGTTAAATAGTTTAGTATCTCTCAAAGTGAACAAGTCACCCAGTCCAGGTAGAATGCATCCAAAGTCACAGTGTGTAGTGTTAGCAGAACCCTGGGCCACATCATTTCAAGATAACAAGGTGTAGAGCTGGATGAACACAGCAGGCCAGGGAGCATCAGCAGAGCAGGAAGGCTAAGGGTCTAGGCCCAAAACGTCAGCTTTCCTGCTCCTCTGATGCTCCCTGGCCTGCTGCGTTCATCCAGCTCTACACCTTGTTATCTCAAATTCTCCAGCATCTGCAGTTCCTATTATCTCCACATCATTCCAATCCTCAGATATGGGATGTAACCAGAGAATTGTAAGATTGTAAAACATTCCCTTGTTCTGAAAAGGGGGAAAGGTTAACATTTTAGTGACTACAAAACTACCGGACTCTGTTGTGGGTGAAATTCATTTTCATATGGAAGTTTGGAGACAATTAGCACAAATCTGTGCAAGATTAATTGTGTTTAACTAACCTGACTGCATTAATGAAGTAACGGAGGGCATTTCTGAAGGTTAGGTCGAAAATGTTTTACACACACATATATGTTTATATACGGACTTTCATTAGGTGTTGGATAGACATTTCACAACAGACTTATTTGGAAAGCTGAAGGTGTTAAAGGGACAATGGTAACACAGAGATTCATAATTACAGACTGGGGTTGGGAAGCAGAAGGTTTAAGTGAATGAGAGATAACAAGGTGTGGAGCTGGATGAACACAGCAGGCCAAGCAGCATCAGAGGAGCAGGAAAGTTGACGTTTCGGGCCTAGACCCTTCTTCAGAAAAATGGATGTGAATGGATGCCTTTCTGATTGGTTGAATGAATCCCTTAGCTTTCCACCATTGACATTCTTGTCATATGTAAGTGCATGACTTTTTCTTATTTACTCTGGGACACTGGTATCACTGGCTGGGCCCAGCATTTATTGCCAGTCCATAATTGCCCCTTGAGAAGGTGATAGTGAGCTGCCCTCTTGAGCCGCTGCAGTCCATTTGGTGTATGTCATTAAGGAGATAGTTCCCAGGATTTTGACCTAGAAATCCTGAAGGAATAGCGACATTGTTCCAAGTCAGGATAGTGAGTGGCTTGGAGGGGAACTAGCAGGAGGTGGTATTCCCATATAGCTGCTGCCCTCGTCCTTCAGGACTGGCCGTTTGGATGGAGTTTGGAAGGTGCTGTCTAAAAAGCCTGGGTGAATTTCTGCGTTGTATTACGTGGATTACATACAGTGCTGCTGCTCATGGAAAATCACTTAAACCACAAAAAATTGAACCGCTATAGAGGGAGATAATGTTTTATAGGAGACTTACGTCTCCGTCATCAAGTTTGCTGAGAAATTCTTCAAATTTATCTTTGTTTTGTCTGCCAGTTAAAGTGCAGTTGGTGGTGTGTTCAACCACATTTTATGTATTAACCTCATATTGTTTCTTCATATTAGAGTATATGCGAGCATTGACCGTTTGTTGGCCACATGCTGCTGTTTGTTTAGGATTATGGCTTTATTCTCTCAACTGTAGTTTCCAATTCCATCTGCTTTTGCAATCAATGCTTACTGATCCCTTATCAGGTTTCATCCAGGATTATAACAAATCAAATAACAACGTAGGGAGGTAGTACAATCTGACTGGTACTATCGTGAGGAGAGCAAAAGAAGAGAGGGACCTTGAGGTGCACATTTAGAAAGTTTTGAAAGCAGTACAAGACAGGAGAACATAGAAAAAATAAGCTCTTCAGCCATTCAAGCCTGCCCTGCTATTCGTGGCTGATTTGGTTGTGTTCTTTCAAAGTCTATTTTCGTAGCTACTGCCACTATCATTTGACCCCCTTGCCCGTTCAAAGACCTGAGTCAGTCTTGAATAGTCAATAACACAGCACTTACTCCTACAGAAGAGAATTCCACGTGTTGTTAATCTGTGAAAATATAACTTCTCCTCACCTGCGTCTTAAAGGGGAGAACATATTCTCTGCAACTGTGTCCCCTGGTCTTAGTATCCACTACAAACATCCTTTTGATACCCACCCAATGAAGTCTCCTCATGATCAGAGATTCAATAAGATCACCTCTCACTCATCTAAACCCCAATGGCCTTTGCCCCAACCTGTTCAACCTTTCCTTGTAAGATGAGACCTTTATGGGAATGAATCGAGTAAAACAAAAACAGAAATTGCTGGAGAGACTCCGCAGGTCTGAGAGAGAAAACAGTGCCAAAGCTTTGTGTCGATTGATCCTTCATCAGAACTTCTCCGGTTCTGAAGAAACATTGACTCTGTTTCTCACTGTAGGTGCTACCAGACCTGCTGCGTCTTTCCAGCAGTTTCTGTTTTCGTTTCACATTTCCAGCATCTGTAATTGTTTGCTTCCGATTTAATAAGTCGGGTGAACCTTCCTTGAATTGCTCCTAGCAAAGTTGTATTTTTTGCTGAATAAAGAGACCAAAAGCAGTGCATGGTATTCCAGCTGTGGTCTCACCAAGGTCCCGTACAGCTGTAGTGAAAGTTCCTTACCCTTATATTCAGTGGTTAGCACTGCTGCCTCACAATGCCAGGGATCTGGGTTCAATTCCACCCTCAGGTGACTGTCTATGTGGAGTTTGCACATTCTCCCTGTGTCTGCTTGAGTTTCCTCCAGGTGCTCCCATTTCCTCCCACAGTCTGAAGATGTGCAGGCTAGGTGGATTGACTATGCTAAATTGCCTATATAGTGTTCAGGGATGTGTAGATTAGGTGGGTTACAGGGGAATGGGTCTGGCTGGGATGCTCTGAGGGTTGGTGTTGAAGGGCCTGTTTCCACACAGGAGGGATTCTATGATCTGCTAATCCAGATACCTCTGGGCCATTCTGTGATCTCTCTTCATCTAAATAACATACTACTTTTCTATTCTTTCTGCCAAAGTTAAGTACACATTCTAGCAAGTGTAACTCCTTCCTCTAAATTCCTGCTTACTCACCTAACCAGCATACGCCCCTTCACAAACTCCCTCCCTCTCCATAATGACTTACTTTCTACCAATCTTTGTGTTGGTGGCAAAGTTGGCTTCAAAACACAAAAAAAAAGAAGCTCAGATGCTGGAGGTCTGAAACACAAACAGGAAATGTTGGAGAAATTCAGTAGGTCTGTCAGCGTCTGTGGAAAGAAATCTGAGTCAATATTTCAGGTCCAGGGACCTTTCTTAAGAGCTGATAGTAGTAAAGAAAATGTGGCATATGCGCTGAAGACATCTGGGGTCTTGGGGGTTAAGGTTTAGGTGGAGTTGGGCCCAGAGAGAGAGAAAACAGTTGGGCAGACAAAGGGATGGATAATGGTGCATCGGAGAGAAAGAAAAGCTGCTAATGGGGACTATAAGTAGGTGAAGATGTGTTGGCTGTGCTGAAAGCAGCCGATATGATGAGAGGGCCTGGGGTGTGGGAGTGGGTGAAGGACATGGAAGAAAGCGCTTAGGCCCGAAAATGATTGAACTCAATATTGAGTCATTTAGGCATTGGACGCAAACACCGTCATGTTGCTGCCACCACCCAGGGGCACACACTGGGGCCCCCAGCCGCTGCCAGACCAAACTACCACTGCTGCCTGCACACACTGGGCCTACTCTCCTGTGCATACGGCTCACCCAAGGCCTGCGATGGGCTCACTCGAGGTCCGGTCCGGTGTCATCCAAGCTCAAGAGGTAAGAAAGATAGAAAAGAAAACAAGTAAAGATCATAGACCTTAGGATCCCTACAGAGTGGAAACAGGCCCTTCGGCCCAACAAGTCCACACCGACCTTCAGAGCATCCCACCCAGACCCATCCCCTCATAACCTGCCTAATCTACACACCCCTGAACACTATGGGCAATTTATCACGGCCAATCCACCTAACCTGCACATCTTTGGACTGTGGGAGGAAACCGGAGCACGCGGAGGAAACCCACGCCGACACAGGGAGAACGTGCAAAAGAAAACAATTGAAAAGAAAAGCCATTTGGAGCGGAGGAGTCCAGTTCAGGAGCTCACCTCCACTGCCATCTTGGATCATGTTGATTCACAAGGTAAAAGTTCAAGTTGGAACTGAATTATCAAATTTTTCCAAAGAGTTGCTACAGAAGTGATGGGTTAAACCTTCAGTGATGTCAGATTCTTTTCTTAATGAGTCTAAAACACACAGCACAGATATTGAAAGTAGCCGCTGCAGAGAGAACGAAAGAAAAGAGGGAGCTGTACGAACCAGTTCTGGCTGAGTGAAACATCTTATTCTCATTTTAAAACAGATCTTGTCATAACTCGAATCACGGAGAGAAACTGAGCTGAGTGGAGCAGGCTGCTGTAAGACCACCACAGAATACAAAATAACCTCGTAGAGGTACGAGTAAGATATATCTTAGAGGTAAGAGTAAGGCAGATCATTAGAGATGGCCTAGTGGTATTAACGCTGGACTGTTAATTCAGAGACCCAGATAATGTTCTGGGGACCTGGGTTCCAATCCTGCCACAGCAAATGGTGTCCCGCAGAACGGACCAATTCCCCCTCCACCGACACCCTCATCCGCTTAGCCAAACTCGTCCTCACCCTCAACAACTTTTCTTTCAATTCCTCCCACTTCCTACAGACAAAGCGGGTGGCCACGGGTACCCGCATGGGCCCAAGCTATGCCTGCCTCTTTGTAGGTTACGTGGAACAATCCCTCTTCCGTACCTACACTGGCCCTAAACCCCACCTCTTTCTCCGTCACATTGATGACTGCATCGGCGCCGCCTCGTGCTCCCACGAGAAGCTCGAACCGTTCATCCACTTCACCAACACCTTCCACCCCAACCTGAAGTTCACCTGGATCATCTCCAACACTTCTCTCTCCTTCCTGGATCTCTCTGTCTCCATCTCGGGTAACCACCGAGAAACAGATGTCCATTTCAAGCCCACTGACTCCCACAGCTACCTGGAATACACCTCCTCCCACCCACCCTCCTGCAAAAATGCCATCGCCTATTCCCAATTCCTTCGCCTCCGCCGCATCTGCTCCCAGGATGAGACATTCCACTCCCGTACATCTCAAATGTCCTCATTCTTCAAGGACCGCAACTTCCCCCCCACAGTGGTCGAGAACGCCCTCGACCGTGTCTCCCGCATTTCCCGGAACACATCCCTCACACCCCGTCCCAGCAACAATAATCAAAAAAGAATCCCCCTCGTCCTCACATACCACCCCACCAACCTCCGGATCCAACGCATCATCCTCCGACACTTCCGCCATCTCCAATCAGACCCCACCACCAAAGACATTTTTCCCTCCCCACCCTTATCTGCCTTCCGGAGGGACCACTCCCTTCGCGACTCCCTTGTCCGCTCCACACTCCCCTCCAGCCCCACCATACCCGGCACTTTTCCCTGCAACCGCAGGAAGTGCTACACCTGCCCCCACACCTCCTCCCTCACCCCAATCCCAGGCTCCAAGAAGACTTTCCACATCAGGCAGAGGTTCACCTGCACATCTGCCAATGTGGTATACTGCATCCGCTGTACCCGTTGTGGCTTCCTCTACATCGGGGAAACCAAGTGGAGGCTTGAGGACCGCTTTGCGGAACACCTGCGCTCAGTTCGCAACAAACAACTGCACCTCCCAGTCGCGAACCATTTCAACTCCCCCTCCCATTCCTCAGACGACATGTCCATCCTGGGCCTCCTGCAATGCCACAATGATGCCACCCGAAGGCTGCAGGAACAGCAAATCATATTCAGCCTGGGAACCCTGCAGCCCAATGGTATCAATGTGGATTTCACAAGCTTCAAAATCTCCCCTCCCCCAACCGCATCCCAAAACCAGCCCAGCTCATCTCCACCTCCCTAACC
>JAHRHZ010000031.1:24872418-24904956 GCA_024137785.1 Ginglymostoma cirratum
AAACGTCAAGCTTTCCTGCTCCTATGATGCTGCTTGGCCTGCTGTGTTCATCCAGCCCCACACCTTGTTATCTCGGATTCTCCAGCATCTGCAGTACCTTTTATCTCTGATAGAATTTTTTAGTCTCAACTGCTTCCTGTGGTAGAGAATTCCACAGGCTCACCACTCTCTGGGTGAAGAAATTTCTCCTCATCTCAGTCCTAAATGGTCTACCCTGTATCCTTAAACTGTGATCCCTGGTTCTGGACTCCCCGGTCATCAGAAATATATTAACCCTGTCGAGTCCTGTTAGAATTTTATAGGCCTCTATGAGATCCCCCTGACTCTTCAAAACTCTAGTGAATATAGAGTTATAGTCACAGGGTCATAGAATCATACAGCACAGAAACAGACCCTTTGGTCCAACCAGTCCATATTGACCATAATCCCAAACTAAACTGGTCCCACCTGCCTACATATCACTCCAAACATTTCTTATTCATGTACCTATCCAAATGTCTATTAAACAAGGTAACTGTACCCCCATCCACCACTTCCTCTGGAAGTGCAGTCCATGAACAAACCACTCTCTGTAAAAAATTGCCCCTCATGTCTTTTATAAATCTGTCTCCTCTCACCTTAAAAAGTATGCCCCTGGTCTTGAAGTCTCCCATCCTAGGCGAAAGACACCTGCCATTCCCATTATCTATACCCCTCATGATTTTATAAACCTCTATAAGGTCACCCCTCAACCTCCTACGCTCCAGTGAAAAAAGTCCCAGCCAATGTCCAGCCTCTGCTTAGAACTCAAACCGTCCATTCCTGGTAACATCCTGGTAAATCTCTGATGACCCCTCTCCAGCTTAATAACATCCTTCCTATAACAGGGTGACCAGAACTGGACACAGTGTTCCAGAAGAAGCCTCACCAATGTCCTGTACAACCTCAACATGGTATCCAACTCCTAACCTCAAATATCGTCCTAGCTGAACCAATCTTTCTTCATGCATCAATCTTGCCATCCTAGGAATCAGTCTGGTAAAGAGAAGGTGAGGATCATGTTCTACTCTCAGAGAGTTGAACATCTTTGGAGCTGTCCTCTGCAGGAAACAATGGTTATTGAGTACTTTAAAGACAGGAATAGGCAACTTTTTGACCAATATAGAGGTCAAAGGTTGCTGGGGTAAGGTGGGAAAGTGAGGTCACAATCAGTTTGGCTGCGATCTTATTGAATGGCAGGAGCAGAGTCAAGGAACTGAATGATCTCCTCCTACTCCTAAGTGATATATTCATTTGTAGGTTCAGATGATAATAGCCCATATATAACGGAGTTTGTTGGAATGCCGAGAGTCAGACAATAGTCACTTCCTGGTTAAGGCACAGACTGAGTTGCAACAGCCTATGAGTGAAGAGAGTCTAGAGTAAGGGAGCAGTAGGGCACAGTGCAGGACAGAATTCCTGAATCCCATACCTCAGGGCAGCTTAATCCATCAGGATCATTCAACAAAGGATAGCACCGGTAAAGACAGATCAAACCAGCTTACAGTGTGAAGGGAATAGTGAGAAAGGGCTATTAAACCAAGCTCATTTGGACTCTGATGAAGGGTTTAGGCCCGAAACGTCAAGTTTTCCTGCTCCTATGATGCTGCTTGACCTGCTGTGTTCATCCAGCCCCACGCTTGTTATCTCTCATTTGGACTCTGTTTGAATCCCATACACCATTAATACGCCTGATTGACCCACAACATCCTGGCATAGACAAACAATCGGCTGTCTGGCAACTAATTTGGGAAGGTTTTTGGGAAATGCCAGAGTTTACTGTTGCCTATTCTTTCTCATATTCATACTAGCTTGTAACTTTTAAAAAGGAAATACCCTCTTCATTCAGAAACTCCTCAAATTCTCTTTCAAAGGTCTGTAGAAAACTTACAGCCCTCATATGTTTAGGGTTTATTGTTAAGACTTAGTGAAAAGGGATTCTTTATGGCCATATCCTGAGATGTGGGCACTAGATTCCCCAGTGCTCATGTCCGTATTATTCTCAAGCAACCTATCCTCAGCCACTAAATCCAATCCCTTCACCATTTTGAGTAGAAATCCGAATCACAATGGAAGCTGCACTTCTTACTGCTCGTAGATTCAAAGCTTTGCGCCCACTTTTATAGTGATGAGATCTTCAGATGAACATAATTGGGGTTGTCATCCTGTGTACCTTCTCCAGGATCTTCTTCACTATCTTCAGGAACCAAAAATAGGGCACAAAACCCAATGAAGAATGTATCAAAGCCTTCCACAGCAAAACAGAAAGAACTCATGGATGATAGTATAAGGTAGGGGTGGAGGTTAGATAGACCTTAGGTTTAGGGTAAAAGTTTGGCACAACATCACGGGCCGAAGGGCCTGTACTGTTCTATGTTCTAACTCACTTAGTAAAAAAAAATGAAGAATCTATATTTATTTCAAGGCATCAGGGTGACCTAAACTGTTTTACAGCCACTGAAATGTGTCTTGATGTGCAGTGTGGTGGACAGATCGTAAGTGGCTAGCTTGGGGCTGTGTGGTGGCTCAGTGGTTAGCACTGCTGCCTCACAGCATAAGGGACCCAGGTTCAATCCCAGCCTCAGGCAACTGTCTGTGTGGAGTTTGCACATTCTCCTGGTGTCTGTGTGGGTCCCCTCTGGGTGCTCCAGTTTCCTCCAATGATGTGCAGGTTGAGTGGATTGGCCATGTTAAATTGCCCATAGTGTCCAGGGATGTGCAGGCTAGGTGGATTAGTCATGGGAAGAGCAGGGTTACAGGGATGGGGTGCTCTTCAGAGGATCAGCATAGACTTGATGGGCTGAATGGTCTGCTTCCACAGTGTGGGGATTCTATGTCCCTTTTTGCTCCTGCACTCAAATGGTGTAGAAAGCTGTGTTGCTTAACAATTGAAGAGTTTAATTGTATTACCCATCTGTGAAACTCCATTATATAGCCCTTGGTGTTGAACATGAAGAAGCTTCAAGTTACAATGGAATTAAACAAATTACACATGTCATGTCCCATTGACATCAGAACTGTATGCATGGCGTGCAGTGTGATACATCCCTGTATCCAATTTTAGCCAATAAACCAATAAGTTTTCTTTTTCAAATTCAAAAGTAAATCACTTTTACTGATTTCCATCTGATAAGGTTTTGGGAGGTTAGCAGTGAAAATAATCATAACCCGGTTTTAATAACCTCTCTGAACAGTCAAGCCCAGAGATTCCTCAGAGCTTTTGATCCCAGATATGGGAGTGGGGGCTGTGATCCAACTATCAAGGCTGAGGGCTGGGGATACTCCAAGGTCCATGAACTTGATGTGGAGGCAATATTTGACGATGTGAGACACCAAGAAATCTAGAAGAAAAACAATTGGAAATGAATGGGCTCCACAGGAGGAAACCATCCATTGAGAGGCATCAGATCTGACATGAAGAAAGATGGTTTGGCTGTTGAAAGCCAATTGTTACAGCGAAAGGACATCAATCTAGCATTCCTTAGTGAAGTGTCTGTGGCCAAGTCATGTTCCGTGCTTCATCACAAGCCTGTCATAAGGTCAAGGTTGGTGTTGGAAGATGTTGATTCCATGCTGTTCAGTCTGTTCACAAGTCCCCTGCTAATGAAATGCTCTGCGAACTGACAGCACAAGCTGAAATAAGGCTCTGTTTGCCAAGTGACAGGTAACTTTCGCACCACTGAAGTGTCCAACAGTAACCTTTCTGAGCAAGTGAAAACTTGGCCTGTGGACTTTACCTTCGGCAGCATGTCATTGTTCAGATTAGCATCTTGGAAAGGTACTAGAGTTGACTGAAATAAAAGCTGGGTCGGCAATATCGATACTCTTGCTTCAAGGGCAGGAGAGACAGAATACACTGTGATGAGTAACCCATTCCTTGAGCCCTCAAAGTCTGTCCTCAACAAGGGAAAAATAAACAGGAGTCATACAGTCAGAGATAAAAGGTACTGCCGACGCTGGAGAATCCGAGAAAACAAGGTGTGGAGCTGGATGAACACAGCAGGCCAAGCAGCATCATAGGAGCAGGAAAGCTCCTGGTGAAGGGTCTAGGCCCGAAACGTCAACTTTCCTGCTCCTCTAGGAATTCCTCCTATCTAGGAATGGTGACGGTGGTGTCTGGGACGTTGTCTCTAAGGTATGATTCTGTGAGTATGACTATGTCAGGCTGTTGCTTAACTAGTCTGTGAGACAGCTCTCCTAACTGTAGCACCAGGCCCCAGATGTTAGCTAGAAGGTCTTTGCAGTGTTGAGAGGGCTGTCTTCACTGATGCTGCCTGTGGTGTGTGGATTAATTAGTGTTCAGTCCAATTCCTTCCTTTTCATCAGACTCTGTAATGGTTTCCTACAACTGACTGGCTTGCTTGGCCATTTCAGAGGTGTTTTAAGGGTCCATCACATTGCTGTTGGTCTGGAGTCACATGTAGATTGGACCGGGGGCTTGGAGATTTTCTCTCTCTATTAGTGAATTAGTGAGGCATCTACTGCTATGGAGTCCTGCCTGTAAGGAGTGTGGTCTCAATTCCTTTAACAGGGATATCATGTTCATATACATTTATGGATATAACAAGGCTGAGATTAGGCTCAGTGGCATCTATTATTTGGGACTAGCAAACGTCTTACATGTACAGAGTGGTTGTTTCCAGACATGAGTGGCCTGGTATAGGCACGTTGTAGCACTAAACAGAGAGGACAAGTAAAGGGGAAATTTCTCAATGGAAGGCTACAATGTCAGAGGATTTTTAATGGAGCCAAGACCGGCTGGAGAACAGATTACAGGATCTGTAATGACACCTTCAAAGCCCTTTTAACATTGGCGTTCAGAGCCATGTTGGGGGTTCAAGCCGTTTTGCAACAAGCCAAGATTATAAGCCAGGAATGTGGGGGTCCACTGCGGCACTGAGACATGGGGCAGCTGTTGGAAAGCTGCACCAAGTATCATCAGCTGCTGTACCATGGTGAGGTCTGTAGGAGCATGGACAGATTTCTCCATCTGTCCACGTTGCTAAGGTCACGTTCCAAGATCTGCACGAAGTGAGTGCCAATTTCTTCACACTTCATGAGTTTAACGTAGGTTTCGCAGCTGAGACCATAACCAGATCAGTCATGATTTTATTGAATGGCAGAGCAGATTCAAACAGATGACTGCCCTAGTCCTGCTCCTAAGTCCTATGAAGCAGTGTGTATGGCAATGTAAGCAAGCTCTGAAGAGGAAGTTTCAGCTGGGTGCTCCGGTTTCCACCCATGGTCCAAAGATGTGCAGGTCAGGTGGACTGGCCATGCTTAATTGTCCCATAGTGTCCTGGTATGTGCAGGTTAGGTGGATTGGACATACCAAATTGTCCATAGAGTCCAGGGATGTACAGGTTAGGTTTATTGGCCATGCTAAATTGCCTGTAGTGTCCAGGGATGTGCAGGCTGGGGGAATTAGCCTTTGTAAATGCAGGTGACAGTGACAGGATGGGGTGTGGGTCTGGGTGGGGTGCTCTTCAAAGGTCGGTGCAGGCTGTATCTGCACTGTAGGGATTCTATGATTCAATGATTTCTAAGTTCTTACAGGCAGGAAAAAAACAGACTAAAATGCAGCATAATACACTGACCGTTATTTGGCCCACGGGCGACTTGAATTCATCCAGAAGGCTACTGTGTAAAGGAAAATCTAGTTCGGGTAAAGTTACCTTTTTTGCAAAGCCTCCTAAATTCAGTCACAGTCCACAGCATTGCAGCACATTGAATGCAGCAGTCACTACAGGAGACTTGATTCTGATTGGAGTTTGCCATCAAAATGAAGGTCAGTTACAAGACAAGCTGAGCACAACAGGCATGTAATAGACATATCCTTCATTATTAATGAAATTCCATGTCGAGTGCTATAGGGATTCAAAGTGGCCTGGCCTGATTTTAATGACACAACATCTTACCAGCAGAAGCAGCATAAATTGAATTATCCCATGTAAACCACACAAATTAATTTACAACCAGTTTGGACTGGGCACAAATTGCAGGACCATTCGCAGTCAAAGGAAATGCGAGTACAATTGCTTGCCAACATTCATTCCAGGCTGAATCGCAGATTCCAATGAGCAGCCCTTACTAATGGTGCAAAATTCATTCCACCGTGATCATTATTAATGAGCCTCCAAATATAATTACGACTACCATCTCAAGCTGTGACCTTCCTTACAGTAGCTGTGTGTGGACTGCTGAAGCGAAATAGCCTGGATTAAAATCATCGTCAAACCCCCAGAGAGCTCTGTGCCATGCTTTAAGTAAGGTTGGGTTCCAGTTTAGAACACAAGGCCTTGGTAGTTTTCTTTGGGAAGCAAAGATTGCTGCCTCAAGCAAAGGAAAAGCTGTTTATTTGGGAGTGGGACATGTTGGCTACAGCACTTCCACTGCAGGCACTGTGTTACCATTGGAGCTTTCTTCCTTCCAGTGTGTAGGACTATCTTTTTTGGACTAAACACCGAATTTAACAATTTAGTTCGTGGTCTCTGCCCTAATTTTTCAATTCTTTATATAATTGTCTGTTTTGGTGCATTCGTGTTTTTCTGCACTTCTGCTTTTGCATACTGTACACACCTTATCAAGACCCATCTTTACCTGTACTGTTACCACTACCTTGGACCGAATGCCACCAAATGCTTTTGACATTTATGCTCGGTTCTTGCCTCTCCAGCAGCTCAGTTCCCGCATCCATTGTACGGACCTCTCAATGCGTGTGATTGTTACAGGTTTCTCAGTCAGATTGGTTCTGCCCTGATGTTTTCTGTTGCAGAAGAGTGTAGAAGAGGTGTTTACCCCCAATCCCCCTTCCTGTCCCTCACCCTGCTCAAAACTTATTACATTTCTAACTATTCCCAATTCTGACGAAAGGGTGGATTTTTTTTTGTGGTGAAACATTAATGCCATGTCTCTCTGTGTAGAAGCTGCCTGATCTACTCAACGTTTCCCCAGCAATTTCTGTTTTAATTAAATACCATCCCCACCGCCTTGTTTCTGATGCACAATAGATCAAAAGCCAATGCACTTGATCAGTGTTTGGAGATTATACTATGGAGTGCTTGACATTTCCTCTGATTTGTCACATCTGCAAGTGCCCTGTAGCCTTTTGTTACTTAATCATGCATTACCAGTTGTATCTAGCGCTGGTCTGTACGAATGCCTTTTCAATCATATTGTTATGGCTTGTTTCCGTCATTGCTAAGGTTAAGAGTAACAAAGGATGGGTGCTACTGTCTTTGAGTTCATGCAAGTTTGTTTGGGGAGGCATTATCGCTGGACTGTTAATCCGGAGACTCAAGTAATATCCTCGGGACAAGGGTTCGAATCCTGCACGGCAGATGAATTCAATAAAATTCAATAAAAATCTGGAATTAAAGAGTGTAGTGATGACCACATATTCATTATTGATTGTCGGAAAAACCCATCTGGTTCACTAATGTCCTTTAGAGAAGGAAACTGCCATCCTTACCTGGTCTGGACTACATGTGACTCCAGACCCACAGCTATGTGGTTGACTCTTAACTCCACTATGGGTGATGATTGGGCAATAAATGATGGCCTGGCCATGAATGAGTCAAAAAACAGGATGGCCGGGACAATGTGGATGGGGACTGAGAACTGGAAACTGAGCAAATCAGATAACTCCCTCCATAGAGTAAAGCAGCATCTTATTTTCTATCCCATCAGCTGTATTGAAGCCTATTAGCAGCCAATTTCTGCAGATAATTCTTCAGAATCATTTGGGAATATCTAATTCGGTCAAAAAATATACCTTCTCTGTGTTGTTTTTAAAGATAATGGCAAACTCTGTTCTGTATTGTGACAATTTTAATTAATTATGACTTACATCTTTAGGCAGTCATTTGGAACTGTACACACAGCAACAGACCCCAGCTCAGTTATCAGGCAGTTCAGCACTAACTAATATTTTTCCATAGTTATTGTATGAATGAAACAGGACTATTCCCCACATATTGAATTATTGCTCTTAAACATATTTTCTATTTCTCTGTAAAGCAATCCAACTCTAGTCAACAGTCCCATAGGTTTAGCAAAGTTGTATCAACATAAAAGATCTAGCATTTGGGCACATTGTCAAATTATTGCAAAGTGTAGTGTTTGGTAAATGCTAAGGCAGCCAGAGAAAAAGGAAAGCAAAAGAAATAAATTGCATTTAGCTGGCACCCATTCAGAACTTCAGGCTGTCGCAAAATACTTCTCGGTCAACAATTCGAAGTGTTGCATTACGGGAAACAATTTCCACCCACCCGAGATCCAACAAACGACAATGCTAAAATCACCAGGAAATTTGTTTTAAATGATTGGGCTTGAAGGGATAAATATTGGCCAGGAGAACTTCACAACTCTTCTTTGAAAGAAGGACACAGGACTCTGTCTGAGAGGGCCTCGGTTTCACAGCTTATCCATAATATGACGCCTCCAGCAGTCCAAAGCAGATGTGTGGGCCTAGTGGTTGTTTTCAAGTCAAAATAAACAGATCAGATTGCTGAGGGGGGGGGGGCTTGTAGTTAATCATAGAGTCAATTAATTAGTGGGAGCCAAGGTGTACTTTCAAAACACACAATTGTTTGACAAGGATGCTTGGCCTGATTGTGGCATTGAACTATCTTCCTTCACTCATTTATGCTCAGTATTTCCTTCCCCAGCAGCTCAGCTCCAGCATTCATTGTATCAACATCTCACAGTACGTGATTATTAAAGGTGGTTCAATTAGATCTCTTTTGCCCTGATGTTTACTGCTGCAAAAATGAAGTCTGTAGACAAAGTGGTGCGTTATTAAATTTTTTCAGGGACAATATGACAATTGAATAGTAATTACTGGTATCAAACGCGTCTGGTTTGCAAAATGAATGAACCTTTTCAAGTCACTTTCCTCTGCCTTGGATTCATTCAATTAATGGGAAATTAATAAAATATGATGACTTCAAGGCACTTTAATTGGATGGTATTTTCAACATGATGAATGCAAGGCAACAGTTTTAGATGAGAGTGTTGAAAATTATTTTAATGATTTGCTCAGTTTGTGTAGCTGGGAGAAAAGAAAAGTTCAGGAAAATCAGAGAGGATATTTTGATGGGGTTTGAAGAATTACAGGTAGGACCAGTGAGTCCAGTGTCACAACTCAGTGGAAATCACACCCCACAGTTCCCAAAGTCATCATAAATGTGAAAAGATTTTATCAAACTATCCAAAGGCCCCAGTTGACCTGATGGACGATCTCATGTTGAGGTTATACAGGACATTTGTGCGGCCTCTTCTGCACTACTGTGCCCATTTCTGTTACAGAAAGAATGTTATTAAGCTGGAGAGGGTTCAGAAAGAATGTTATTAAGCTGGAGAGGGTTCAGAAAAGATTTACCAGGATGTCGCCAAAGAAGCAGGTTTGAGTTATAATGAAAAGCTGGATAGGCTGGGACTTTTCTCACTGGAGCGTAGGATGTCGGGAGGTGATCTTAAAGTGGTTTGTAAAATCACGAGGGGTATTGATAGGGTTAATGGCAGGTGTTTTTTTTCCCTAGGATGGAGGAGTTCAAGACTAGTTAGTGTATTTTTAAAGTGAGAGCAGGGACATTTGCAAAAGAAAAGACATGAGCAGCAAACTTTTTACACAGAAGGCGGTTTGTGTGTGGAGTGAACTTCCTGAGGAAGTGGTGAATGTGGGTAGAGTTAAAACGTTTAAAAAACATTTGGATAAGTACATGAATAGGAAAGGTTTGGAGGGACATGGACCAGGAGCAGGCAGGTGGGACTAGTTTAGTTTGGGACTATGTTTGGCATGGACTGGTTGGATCGAAGGGTCTGTTTCCATTCTGTATGACTCTATGAAAGCACTTAAGAAAAAAAAACCTGTTTATTCTGAAGAAGTTACCTTTAACTACTGGCAATTGGAATAACTAAATTGCTAATTTATAATTTCCCGTAACTTAAACTCTACCCCTTTGAAATCTCCACCCCCGCTCCCCCGCTTCACAGACAGATACACAAAGACAAATAAAATATGGATGTTAAGGGTGGAATAGGGTGTGACTCTAACCCCACTGTGACTAGACAGGTCTGTACCTTTCAGATAATTGCATTGCATCAAGTTCTGATATATAGGTACCCACCTCATCTTTAGTCACTCCATGTATAATAGAGTTAGCTGTGTGTATCTAATGGACAGCAGTCTCTGTAAGCACAGAGCCCAAAGTGTGTGTCTGTGTCTGTGTGTAAAGCTGTGGCATTGTAGCTACGTAAATAGTTAGTGTTAATAAACTTCATGAGACCTGTCTCAGCCAGAAAACTGACTCTTACAGTCTACATTACATGAACGAACATGTAGAAAATTGTAAAGCGCAGAATAGTGGCAGTCCATGGGCATCAAAAGCTAGTGGAGATAGCTACTCAATGGCATTAAGTGAACGCTAAAGACCGAAGCAGTGACATCAGTACGGAAGTTGTGAAAAGTCTTTTCCTAACCACCCTCATTCCTCGCCAGCTACCCAAATTCACAGCAAGGAGTTATAATTGCAACAAAAACCACAATGGAACCTACAAGTTACAAACCTCTACTCAATCACAATGAGTGCTCTAGTTTGGTGTCTCCGTTAAGGAAAATACATCAATTTACAAGAGGCACAGGGCAGTGCAAGCATCATCCCTTTATGCAGCTTACATGAGATGAATTCAGGAAACTGGAAGAGCATTGAGCAGTCTATATATGATAAGCAAACTACTTTCAATGGTGCCGACATCCTATGTATTGGCATATATTAAAAGTCAAACTGGGATAGATACCTGAAGCCTATTATACCATTAATACACCTGTTATCAGTCTGCGTCTATGCCTATATGAATTGACATATTATTCTGATCCACAAGGTGACAATATCTGTTAGTGTATAGGATGGGCTGAAGGGCTAAACTTGTCGATAGTATTCCACAGCTGCACGGCCTTGAATGAGTCCTGTGAACGTTCCTGTACAAGCCAAAGCTGGCACAATCAATGTGTTTTTCTGCAGTGTTTTTTCTGTGCCTGGCTGTTTGCTACACCGTGTAATAGAGAGAGTTTTGTTCCAAGTTGCGGGACTTCGCCTCGGCTCGGAACCATGAACGGTGCCAGGAACGAACTTGAGCTTCCAGACCAGCCATCAATCGAGGGGCCCCTGACAGGCAGAAGGGCTTGTTGCTTTTTCTTTTCCATTTATTTTTACCACTAAAATCATTTATTATTACTTAATAAACATTCATATTTAAGCAAATTGTTGAGGTCAAGCCTTCTCTTAATTATATTTACCCGAGTCTGAAAGAAGTGCTTGGATACACTCTGTGATCCAAGACAGTTGGTTGCAACATCAAAGATTTCAAACTGCATCGCCTGAGTAAACCTCACCCAGACTAGTTCAACGCTATTGGCAATGTACAAGATGACACTATCTATAAAGATGTTGTCCAATCGTCCTTATAAATGCAGCATTCCCATTCAGAACAGCTCAAACTAGAGTTGGATTCCCATACAAAACTGCATCATCTGGAGAGTCATGCACCATGCTTATTTTATCACATGGTTTGATGCCATACTCTGCTATTGGGTTTAAGACCAGGCAAGGAGAGGAAAATTGGAGAACTGTCCCCAGGTTCAAAATTCAAACCCTAGTTATTGTACATCAGCACCATGTAGCAGTATTTAACAATAATTAAAGAAAAACCAGGTGTGGACCTATAGTTACATTGGATAAAGACAAATCCATCTTCTTTGTATTTCGTACCCATGTGCACTTAAGGTTCTCATGTTTTGGTCTAGTATAAAGGTCTAATATAATGTAGTGTAATGTATTCTTCTGACTCCCCCCACACGGTACTATTCATACTCAGTGATGTGCAGCTCTGTGATATTAACTCAAAATTGCTTCAGGGCCCCTTACCCTGTGACACTGATTGGTGCAGCTCAATTTCAAGAAAAATGACACAATTTCCTCCATATGCTGTTCCAAAGTGATTAAATATTTCCCTGAAGAGATACCCATATGAGATTCTCACCCTCAAAAAGCTTAACCCTAACTTCTAAAATGCCAAGCATTTTCCAAGTTCAATGCCAAGAAACGAGATTGGTCCATACATAGACAGTGGGAACTGCAGATGCTGGAGAATCCAAGATAACAAGGTGCAGAGCTGGATGAACACAGCAGGCCAAGCAGCATCAGAGGAGCAGGAAGGACGTTTCGGGCCTAGACCCTTCTTCAGAAAAAAGAGCTGATAACTTTTACAACCCCTTTTGGTGGTTATTGTTGTCTCAGGTTCCTATTGGATTATCTGTCAATAACAGTCTACTCTGGATTGTAACATTGGGAATCTACCAAACTGTCTCTGCATCGCAGTCCTTGGAGTTCAGTTCAATCTACTTCAATAAAATAGTATTAGACCTGAAACACACAAAAACAGAAATTATTAGAGAAAGTTTCAGATCTCCAGCATTGTAATTCTTCATTTGATTTTAATATTAGACCCGATCTTCCCAAATTAGAAGATGGACGGAAGACACCTATATTGCAAGACAGAGGTAACTTACAAAAGCATATTGGAATGGGCAAAGTTTATCAAGTTCACTTCCAATTTCCACCCTGCCCTCACTTTCACCTGATCCATCTCTGACCCTTTCCTTCCCTTCCTCGACATCTCTCTTTCCATTTGTGGGGAAAGGCTGGCCACCAATATCCTCTACTAACTCACCAACTCCCACAGTTACCTGGAGGCCCTGCTTGCTATGAAGACTCCAACCCATTCTCCCACGTTCTCCGTCTCTGGCACATTTGTTCTGATTATGCCACCTTCCGCAGGGGACCTCAGAAATGTCCACCTTTCCTCTAACAGTGGGTTCTCCACTGCCCTCAGCCTCGTCCGACCCATCTTGCACACTTCTGCCCTTATCCCTTTCGTCCCATGACAGTGATAGGGTTCCCCTTGTCCTTACCTACCATCCCACCAACATCCAATTCCAAAGGACCATGAACAGCCATTTCCTTTACCTCTAGCACAATCCCACCTCCAGACACATATTCTCCCCCACTCACTTGTCAGCCTTCCACAAAGACCGCTCCCTCTGGGGCAACCTGGTCCATTCCTCCTCCACTCTCAACACTTCCCTACAGCCTCACTACAGTTTTCCCTCCAACTGCAGTAGATGTAACACCTGTCTGTTTACCTCCTCCCTCCTCAGTATCCAAGGGCCCAAACACACCTTCCAGGTGAAGCAACAATCTAGTCTCCTGCACTCATTGCTCACGGTATGGTCTCCTCTATACTGGGGAGATGAAACACAAACTGGGCTAATTCTGATAAACTTGGATCTGAGTGGTTGAGAATTGATCATAGTCCACCGTTTCTGGTTGTCCCAGGTGGACAGAAATTTGAGTTTTGGGAAAGTCTATCCAAGTCTTCTGGAACTTCTTCCAAGGAACGTGATTTCAAAAGAGAAGCTGTAGCTTCCTGGGGTGTCATCTATCCAAGTCTGTGAGAAACAGATTTCTAAGGCCGCAACATGTTGCTAGGCAACCATTAACATAGGCCCCCATGCTCTCAAAGCTAGTTCTTTCCTCCAGTAATTACAGCAATAAACCCCATCTCTTATCTCCTTGAAAGCTATTCTTATTTGCTCCTCCAAAGTCCCTTGATTTCCAGAGAAACAGCACGCTCTCAGCATACATTAAACTGGGACTTCATCTCCAAGTAACCATGTCGTACATCTCCATTCGAGCCAGAGAACATCCTAAGAGACTAAAATCTTCCAGCATTTTACGAATACTCCTTACATATAAACATGTGTTGCCAACAACACATTTGCCTATTTTGTTTAGTATATCCAGTGTCCTTTACTCAATTATGTCTGGCATAAGCCCACAATATACTAGTGAACACTATCAGCATATGTGCAAGAAATGTGGCATTTAACATGGGGTATTTAATATAAATTCCCCATTTAGAATTTATCCTAACTACCTTCAGCTGAAAGGCATCACATACTGCACTGTTCACAAACTCCATGATCATTTACTTGCCAAGGTTTTCAGATGGCTGTATTAAATCTACGTGCTACTCCTCCAAACATGTTTTATTATGGCATGGATTCCAGAGCAGGCAGGCGTGTAACTTTAAGACCGTCATATAACATTACAACATGTGACATTCTGGTATAGAGATACCCACCATCACTTCAGTCGTTCTCTCTGCTGTGGATGCAGGGCTCAGTCGTTCGGCTGAGAATCTAGTGTGTAATAGTTTCAGTAAGCACACAACACAGACTGCGCGTGGAAGGCTGCAATATTGCATCCATGTGCATAGTCAGTGTTGTTAGTAAACTTCAAGACATCTGTCTCAACAAGAATCCAACTCTCTGTGGTATTTGTTACATGGGCTAACATGCAGGACATGACAAAGTGTATTACCCTTAGTCTCAACGAGGAGGGGCAGTTTTTTTTTCCCTATCTGCTCTGTTCAGCTCTATTATGATTTGGAATACCTCTTTCCAATCTCCTCTCAGCCTTCTTTTTTCCAAGGAAAATATTCTCACCTTCTCCAATCTATCTTCCAACTGAAGTTCCTCATCCCTGTAAGCATCCTCATGAAGCTCTTCTGCATTCTCTCCAATGCCTTCACTATAGTGTAAGGTTTAGAACTGTGTACTCTTTTCCAACTAAAGCTGAGCTATTGTCTTAGTCAACTTCAACATAACCACCTTGCTTTGGCATTCCACGCCCCTTTAATACAACCTATCACACTGTATGCTTTATTACCAGTGATCTCAATCTGTTGTGCCAACTTTAATAACTTCTGCATGTACAGACATGCTCCTCTGTTCCTGCACCCCATTTAGAAATGTACCCTTCATGTTATATTGTGTTTCCATGCTCTTCATCCCAAAATGTTTCACTTCACACTTCCTTGCATCGAACTGCATCTGTCTGTCCATATCACCAACATTTTCATGTCCTTTTGAAGTTCTATACTATCCTCCTTACAGTTTACCATGCTTCCAAGTTTTGTATCATCTGAAAACTAATAAACTGCATCCCGTTAACCAAAGTCTAGGTTATTAGCATATGTCAGGAAATGTGAGAGTTCTAATATTTATCCAAAGGAATTCCACTGCAAACTTTCCTCCTGTCTAAGAAATATCATTAACCATCTTCCCATTTCTCGGTCACTCAGCCAATTTCAGCTCCATACTGTTACTGTCTCTTTTATTCCATGAACTCCAACTTTGCTGACAAGTCTCTACTGCAGCTAATACCTCTGGTCTTTCAAGTAGTCTTCCACGGTCAAAGACATTGATGATGGGCCACGTTGGGATTTTATGAATCGATGAAGAAACAAAATATGGAAGCAAATGCATTACTGACTGACACAAAATCAGATCACCAAACAAAAGGGAATGGAAGTGATCATGACCTGAAACGTCATCAGGTTTCACCATGTGAAATAGAATCCCTACAGTTGGAAGCAGGCCATTCAACCCATCAAGTCCACACTGCCCCTCTAAAGAGCATCTCATCCAGACACACACCCTCACCATATCCCTGTAATGCTGCATTTCCCATGGCCAATCCACCTAACCTGCACATCTTTGGGCTGTTGGAGGAAACTGGAGCACCTGGAGGAAACTCACGCAGGGAAAATATGCATACTCCTCACAGACAGTTGCTCGAGTGTGGAATTGAACCCCGTTCCCTGGTGCTGTGAGGCAGCCGTGCTAACCACTGAACTGCCATACTGGCAGAAAAGAGTCTAAATAAATTATATAACTCACTCAGAGATAGTAAGAACTGAAAATGCTGGCGTCAGAGATAACACAATGTTGGGCTGGAGGAATATAGCTGACTGGGCAGCATCAGAGGAGCAGGAAGGTTGATCCTCTGATGTTTCCTGACCTGCTGTGTTCCACTAAATGAAGTATATCGCCTTTCTTGAAGCATACTTTCGGCACAGTTCAGCATAGCAGGCCGAGGACAGAGATATCTGCGTGAGAGTAAGGTGGAGTATTAAGATGACAAACCACTGAGAGATCAGGATCAGTCTTACAAGCTGAACATAAGCGTTCCACAGACTGGTCACCCTTCCTGTGTTTAGTCTTTGTAACATACAGAACGCCAATCTTCCATCGTTCAGTTTATCTTGTCTTTCACCCCATCACAAACCTTCCTCCATCCTTGTCCCACCCTCATCTTCCTGAAATCCCATGTCATCTCCGGCGTTTCTCTGTTCTGATGAACGGTGAGCAGATATAATCTCTTTGTCCCTTCACAGATGTTGCCTGACTTGCTGAACATCTCCACCATCCCCGGCTTTGTTCGAAGTTTATTCCAGCCAGATTTTGGAGCAGGCAGGTTACCTCAATAGCTGGAATCTGCACCTGAGTCAGAAGCTCAACTCTCACCTTAGCCTGTAATCTAAGGTGACACTTTATTGCAAAGGGAACGATATGTTATCCGTTCAAGATCACAGGAGCAAAACCTCACTCTATCACAGTGGAGCAGGGAGAATGAGTCAGTGCATCAGAGTGCTGGGAATTAGTCACACTACCATCAGAAATTAAAACTGATCAAAATGCAGCCAAAGCATGGTAAGTCCCTCATCTGCCACAGGGTTAATATCAGGGTGGCTGGATAGAGCTCACTTAAGGAAAGAAGTGGCGTACGGTGGTCATTCACGGATACTGTCCCCCTGAAGTTAATTAGGGCAGAGTTCAGAAGGTGTTGGAGTCTCCTCCCCTCCAAGCACCCACCTGCCCATTTATAAGCCCCACCCACTACCAATTTCACCATGACCCGGGGGTAGGGGGAGGTGCTCAGGATTCTGCCTGATGTGTCTTGGCATGTTCTGAGAGGAGAGTGTTGCTCTGTCCTGGTTCGATTTTTTTTCTGAAGAAGGGTCTCGGCCTGAAACGTCAGCCTTCCTGCTCCTCCGATGCTGCTTGGTCTGCTGTGTTCATCCAGCTCTACACCTTGTTATCTCAGATTCTCCAGCATCTGCAGTTCCAACTATCTCCAAATCAGACTGCAGTTGCTCCTAGACAAAGGAGATATACATCAGGCCACGTGGTATCTGATGAGGCATCCAACTACAACTCAAACCACAAAACAGTTGTGCGCAGATTAAATGCTGCATTTCCCTATGGAGCATTAACCATACTACGAAGGCAATAACTTCCTCTGAAACACCTTGTAGAACATGGAAATATGCTAACATCAACACAAAACCTCTCTTATTGCTCATCACGGTGCAATCAGAACTGGGTGAGGTTTGAACTGGGATGTTAAAGGGTGCACAGTGCTCTGTGACTTTGGCTGTACACTCAAAGTTACTGTGTTTCAGTCAGAAATCAAACATGGTCTGACCAAACTAAAATCTTCACCAGGCCCAGCGCAGTGACCTTGGACACCTCCCCATTCTCACAGCCGCACAAGCGCTGCAGGATCCAAAGGCTGGGGTATGGAAGCTCGGGATTTGAAACGGTGCCGTCAACGTTACTAAGGTAGACTCACTTGTTACCTCATTCAATATAATTGACCTGATCAGAGGCAGTGACACCGCTGAGAGATAAATGATTGACATAATGCGACCTTTCTAATTTACACGTACAACTCCTGACGTCCGAGAACATAATTATTTCACTCTGTTCCCGAGAGTTCTTGACCTGCTGAAGCATCAATTAACTTTCTAAATCAGAATTGCCATTTCATTTTACCAAAGGTGACATCTAAATCGACATTGTCTCCTGTATGATTGTTTCACCTTGTTGCTTCTCTCCCCCTTTCTCCCAGCAGCTCAAGGGGTAAGGTGCGTATGCACACTGGAAGTTTTAACACAATTCTCCGTCTGACTAATCTCGATAAGATGCAGGCATGTGTAAAGCATGACCTAAGGACTTAGCCTAGACAGCAGTACCTAGCCGCCTTCCCCTTGGATCCAATTTTCCCAGAGCTGCAGAGAATAATGGTGGCAGTGTTACTCCTCTAGATGTCCTGGTTACTGCCTCTGGGGAGACCGGTTCCAAACCCACCACAACAGCTAGTGTTATTTATTCTCAATTTATAAATTCTGAAAATGTCTCAGTGTAGCCACTCGTGGCACAGTGGTACTGTCTCTCCCTTTGAGCCAGAAGGCCCCAGATCAAGACCCAGTGGACATCTCCGAACAGGCTGCTCAGAAAATATCGATGACATCTCACCAACGGTGACTGTGAAACTATTATCGGTCATCATTTTCTTCATTAACGAGCTTCAGGGAAGAAAATCTGCCACCCTAAGCTGGTCATAGAGATCGAGAGCGCAGGAAAAGGCCCTTCAACCAATAGTGCCTGTGCTGGTGAAAAATAGCTGGATAACTATTCTAGTACCATTTCCCGGGATATGACCCGAAACCTTGGTATCCCAGGTGCACATCTAAACACATTTTCAATGTGAGGAGGGTTTCTACCTCTCCCACCCTTACAGGCAGTGAGGTTCAGATTCCCATCATCCTCTGGGTGAAAAACATTTTCCTCACATCTTCTCTAAACCTCTGCCCCTTACCTTAAATCTATATCCTCCTTATGTTATTGATCCCTCCATCAAGGGGAAATGTTTCTTCCTCTCTGCCCTATCTATGGCCCCCGTGATTTTATACATCTCAATCACATCCCCTATCAATCTCCTCTGCTCTGAGGAAAACAACCCCAGTCTGTCCTATCTCTCTTCATAATTGAAACTCTCCAGCCGGGACTACATCCTGAGAAACCTTCTCTGCACCCTCTCCAGTGCTATCACATCCTTCCTACAAGGTAGATTCCAGAACTACACATAGTACTGTAGCTGTGGTCTAACCAACATTTTATGCAGTTCCAGCATAACCTCCCTGCTCTTAAACCCTATGCCTCTGCCAATAAAAACAAGTAGTTTTACTTCTTGACCACTGTATCTACCTGTCCTGATACCTTAAGGGACTGATGGATATGCACACCAAGGTCCCTCTGATCCTCGGTGCTTCCTAGCATCCTACCAACTCTTCATGTATTCCCTTCCCTATATTTGGCTCCAGAGCCACAGCAATGTGGTTGTCTCCTAATCTGCTGTCTGTAATGGTTTCACAAGCCACTAGGTTCAAGGGCGATAAATGCTTGGTCTGCAAATGACACCCATAACCCTTCAAAGAAAACAAAAAGAAGCTGTGACCGTGTAGTTTTCCACAGAGCCTGTTCTTATTAGGGAAAGAAACATTGCCTGGAGGTTTACATTCTGCATTCCTTGCAGATGATCCCATTGGAAACCTTTCACCAGCCTAGAAGCACTTTAGCAGGAACTCCCTGCTGTTCCTTGCTTGTTTCCAAACCTCCACATTTGACAACGACAATTTTGGACTGGCTGTCCATAGATGCAGCATTGTCAGTTCAAGTAGATGAGCAGGGATGTCTTGCTGCAATTGTACAGGGCTTTGGTGAGACCACACCCAGAGTACTGTGTGCAGTTTTAGTCTCTTTAACTGAGGAATGTTGTTCTGGTGATGAAGGAGTGAAACAAAGGCTTACCAGACGTAATGAACAGAGACTGGACCGGTTAGGACAATATTCACTGGAGTTTGGAAGAATGAAGGGGGATCTCATAGAAACCTAACAAATTCTAGCAGGCTCATACCTGTTAAATGCAGGAAAGATGTTCCCAATGACTGGGGGAGCTCAGAGCGAGGGGTCACAGGCTAAAGAAACAGGATAGACCATTCAGGACTGAGATGAGGAGAAGTTTTCAACCTGTTGGAATTCTCTGCCACAGGAAGCAGCTGACACTAAAACATTGAATGTTTTCAAGAAGGAGTTAGAAATAGTTCTTAGACCTAAAAGGATCAGTGGGTATGGGGAGAAAGTGGGAACGTGGGGCTGAACTGGCTGATCGTCCAGGATCATATTGAATCGCAGAACGGATACAAGGCGCTGAATGGCCCTCTGCTGCTCCTATTTCCTATGTTTCTATGTCAGTCTTTGGTAGACTCCATCAACAAAAGATGTGGAGCTCCATTCTCCCAACTCTTAAAGCCACAGATTTGAGTATGAAAGCCGAGGGATGGATCATAAACCTTCCCCGACTATCACAAACATGTCACTAACTCGGAGGAATTGAAGATGTGATATCAAGTCCATCAGGAATGTTGCTTTGTGTCATCTTTAATGTCTTCTGTTACTGTTTTCCAGCTTTACATCTTTGTTTCTTATTATTTGACATAGCTTCCTTAGCATTGCCTTCTGTGCAATTTCTCTCCTTCCTCACACTCATTAATAAGTTGCAGTCTAGAACCTATTAAGAGCACTGAGGTTAATGTCAGTGATATTTGAATGGTATTGAATAATTCACTGAAGCCTGGATTTAATACTTACTTCCTAAATTATACGAAATTACTGCAGAGTCAAAGTTGAGACTGAGTGGTTTAAAACTCCTAAAGTCCACTGTAATCGTGAACCTTGTTACTACCTGTACTGAGTTTGTTAAAAGTGCACAGCCCCCTCACTTCATTGTTAACACTCAGCACAAGCAAGACTTTGTAATTCTAGAGAGCCGCAATATGACAGCAAGGGTCTTAAGGTCAAGGCAAGCTGTCATGTACTTTTGTTTTGCACTCATGGGATTATAGTTTATGACTTGGATGGAGGAACTAGCTGTATGGTTGCTAAATTTGCCGATGATAGAAAGAGTACCAGCAAGGTAACCTGTGAAGAGGATATAAGGAGTCCACTAAGGGGCATACACAGGTTGAATGAGTGGGTAAAAATTTTGGCAGTTTGAATATAATGTGGAAAAGTGATGTTGTCCACTTTGGCAGGAAGGATGGAAAAGTACGCATCAATTATATGGAGAGAGATTGCAGAACTTTGAAGTACAGAAGGATCTGGGCAAACTGAGATATGAATCACAAAATGTTGGTATGCAGGTACAGCAAGTGATTACAAGCAGTGATTTTTATTCAGGGGGCAAAAGGAAGCTATAATTTGCCAAGTTTTGCTACAATTGTACAGGGATTTGGTGAGACCCTATCTGGAGGACTGTGTCCAGTTTTGGTCCCTTTAGTTAAGAAAGTTTATAACTGCATTAACAACATTGCAGTGAGGGTCACTCAACTGATTGTTGCAATGTACAGATTGCCCTATGAGGAAAGATTAGGCAGGTGGGTTCATTATTCCTTGGAGTTAAGAATAATGAGAGGCGAGCCTATTGAAACAAAAGATGATCCCAAGAGGGTTTGCCTGGGTGAATGGGAAAGAACGTTTCTCCTTGTGGGAGTGTCTAGTGAGGAAGAATTACATTCATATAAATCATAACATGACTCTGACATCCATAAGAAAGCAGACTCCAGCCTAGAATGAGCATGTGAAGAGACATAGGTCTTAGACACTACACAAGAGAGATGTTTTTGATAACCTACTCTGCACAGATGTAAATAAGGGAGTGTTGCAATATATAAGGAGTTAAAGAGCCTTACTTAAAGGTAAGGAGCAAGCAGCCTCAGGGTCAGTGTATGTACGGACACCTATAGTCTGGAGATACTCCAGAATGGTATCTCTGCAGTTAACAGTATTCCCTTAAAGTGCAAGAGAAAGCAATTGGAACTAGGTGGCACCATTTCAAAACATAAGGTCTCCCATTTAAGACAGAGATAAGGAGAAATGTTTTTCTCCCAGAGGGTTTTGGCCTGTGGTGTTCTGTTTCCAAAGAGCAGTGAGGACAGTCATTGAATATTTTTAACACTGAGTTGGATAAATTTTCGATTGACAAAGAAGTCAAAAGGCACGTGGAAGGCTAAGCAGAAAATAGTGTCCAGAATCAGTTCCATTATGATTTTGTCAAATGGCAGAACAGGCTTGAGGCACCAAGTTGCCAACTCCTGCTCCTAATTGATAGGTTTGAATGGCCAGGGGGCAGACCTTTAAGGTAAGGGGCAGGAGGTTTAGAGAAGATGTGAGGAAAGTTTTTGTTTTACCCAGAGGGAGGTGGGAAGCTGAAATCACTGTCTGTAATGGGGGAGGGGGAGAGAGACAGAAACCCTCATAACATTAAAGAAGTATTTTGATGTGCATTTGTGATGCCGAGGTAGACAAGGCTATGGGCCAAGTGCTGGGAAATGCGATTAGAATAGTCACCAGTGTAGTCTCGATGGGCCAAAGGGCCTTTTTCCGTGCTGCAGACCTCAATGACTCTGCCTTTTGCCATGCGTACATGACAATGAGAAATGAACAATTGACAGAAGATATTTGCAGCCAGTTTTTGAGAACCACCTGGTGGTCTGGATTGGAAAAGCTCGGGGACTGAACTCCCGAGTCCTGGTTAGCAGAGTTCAGTTGGATGGAGTTGATGACATTGCTAATTTCCTGTGACCATGTGAACCGTATCAGACTGCCTCCCAGACATGAAGGGAATTTTCCTTCCCTTGTCAGTTCTTGCAATGAGGTGGTCTCTACTGTTGCTTCCACATCCCTGTTCTCAAAACGCCATCCTCACCACCTGAATCCCCGACCCCAGATCCCGGCCTTATCATGGGAATGGGAAATCTACTGGAAAAGCTGGAGATGGAAGCTGGGAAAGCTGTGTGGTATGGTGTCTCAGTGGTTAGCACTGCTACTGTACAGCACCAGGGACCTGGGTTCAATTCTAACCTTAGATGACTATGTGTGGAGTTTGCACATTGGCTGCGTGGGTTTCCTCCCAGAGATATGCAGCGTAGGTAGATAGGTCATGCTTAATTCCCCATGGTTTCAGTGGATGAGTCAGGGGAAATGTGGGATGACAGAGACTGGGTGTGATGCTTTTTGCCAGGTCAGGATGGGCTAGATGGTCTGCTTCCACATTGATTCTCCTCAGTGCTGAGCAGGCTAAAAGGAAATTTAACAGAGCTGTTTAAAGTACTCACATCGAGGAAACAGAGGGAAACTGAGAGAGCACAGATGTCAGATGATTGGCGAAATAAGCAAAGGTAACATGAAGAAAAGCACTTTTTACACAACAAATTTAGAATGAATTGCCTGAGAGAATGGTGGAAAGAAGTCAATAGCAAGCTTGCAAAGGGAACAGGAAGAACACTTAATGAAAGGAATCGCAGGAATATGAGTAAAAGAGGCAAGGTACAAGTTGGATTGCTCTTCAGGAAAGCAGGCACACAATCAAGGGATTGGACTTCCCCTTAGCATAGTGTCCTCCCAAATTATACTGCTCAATTCTTCCCACATTGCAACTCACCATTGTGATCCCATCTCACAACCCAACGTCCAGAACGAGGACCCATTGCTGACAAATCTTCCAGCTGCTAATCTTTGTGTGGTCTCTGGCTCAGCCACCATTTAAAACCAATTTGACGAATTCCCAGCGTTGTAAGTGTGGTCATGGTGCCCTTTGAGTTATGGTGTAGGTTAGGAAAAGAGGAAATCGAGAACAAGGGGCAAAAATCCTTTCTCAAGCAGAAAAACAGGTCAGGCCAGCACTAGTGGAGGTCTAAAATAATGTCTTCATGTTTGGAAACCTGTGTTATTGAAAGTCTCTGCCAGTTATCACAAGAATGATTATTAATATTCAATGGGGCAGGCTTGCAGTCAAGCTCTTGAAGGAAACAAACGTGCGGAAAATAAATGAATACCAATAAACTCTAAATCAATGAAAAGGACAAAAAATGAAGAGGAGTTTGATGAATAAGTCCATGATGTATTGCTCACTACCTCCTCCCTGTCTATGCTGTCATCCTGACGAGAAAACAAAGATGATTAGTGTAATCTTGTTAAAAAGGGAGAGACACGACGTTGCAATACTTCACTGAGCAGAAATATTTTAAACCCAGCAATAGAAATCCAGCTGAACTCCACTTAAAGCTGCAATGCCCCGCCATTGCTGTCAATCAAATTCTCCGTATATCCGTGGGGCTTCCTCAAGCTCCTGGTCCCGGTGAGGAGGGGAGCGGGCAGATCGGGGTGGGGGTGGGGACCTCCTCGTGGGTCTGCTCCTGGGCCTGACTAGGCTGGCTATAAACAGATCCAGGAGCGGGGGGCCATGGAAGGGATCATCTCTGCTGACTGTCTGCCTCTCTTCCACTGTTACGTTTGAGCCCGGTGAGGGAGCACGCAGTGTCCGTCAATGGTCTCAACGCCTTTAGAGAGAGTTGGGCACTGTGGGGGATACAATGTTTTATTTCCCCCTTTCGAATCCATTTTGATTTAGCCCGTCCTCCCCTCTCCCTACCCCTCCCCGATACGTTGATGGTTTGCGTTGCCAATAATGGGCTTTACTTGGAAATAAGCAATTGGAAATTGTTGGATGTTCTTACATGGTTACCAGTTTTAAAAAAAGCAAAAAGAAAATGTGGCGGTGATTTTGGTGTGGCTCAAGTGTGATATCACTTCTGGGTAAAAGAAGGAAAGAAGCCATCAGTGGGAGTTTGTTTTCAAATTGTTTAGCTCTATTGGTTGGACGGCTGGTGTGTGTGATGCTGTGTGATGCTAACAGCCTGGGTTCAACTCCTACATTAGCTCAAGTTACTATGAAAGACTTTCCTTCTCAACCTTCTCCCCTCACCTGAAGCACACTGTCCTACATCAAGACCACATTGGAACTGACAGCAAGTCTCCTAAGACCACCAGGAATCACAGTGGCACACAAGCCCACAGCCAGGCTACGACAAACACTCACAAGGATTAAAGACCCCATTCCCACAACATGCAGAATGAACGTGGTTTACAAAATACCATGCAACGACTGCCACAAACATTACATTGGACAGACAGGAAGGAAACTAGCCATCAGAATACATGAACCTCAGCTAGCAGCAAAACGGCACGACAAACTCTCCTTAATATCAGTACACTCAGATAATGAAGGCTATCAATTTAACTGGGACAAGGTAACCATAGTAGCCTAAGCTGAACATAGACATGCACAGGAACACCTAGAGGTATAGATCTCCACCCATAATGCAATCAACAAACATATAGAATTGGATCCCATATACAAACCCGTACAGAACAAAACCGGGAATGACACTACTCACCACAACAGACCAAACAGTATAAATTCCAAGTGGAGTAGAACAAAATCGCTTCATCAGAGGCTCCACTGATAATGTCACCTCGCGTAGTGACGTAACGTCTGAATGAAAACAAGCCAGCTCAGCGAGCAAGTCAACAACTTTGCGCATGCTGACCCTCAGCTTAAACAAATTGTCTCCTTCGAATAAGGGAGCAGCCCTATGTTAAAGAAGTTCAGTGGGAGATTCACCATCATGAAGATTGTGCAGTGGTCACTCTTAAACATGCTATCAGGGATGACCGCATCTGCGATAAGATTAGTAGATTTTTTCCAACTCAGCTACCTCATCACTTGCTACAGACCTAGTCTAGCAGCGATGCCCCTTAGGACTGACCAGCTGTGTCAGTAATGCTGTTACCGAACCACTCCTAGTGATGGACATCTTTATAGAACATCAGTTAGACCACAGATGGAACACTGCATGCCACTCTACTGGAAGGACATGATAGCACTGGAGGGGGTGCAAAGGAGATTTACCAGGATGCTGCCTTGGGTGAAAAGGCTCAGTTGTGATGACAGACTGGATAGACCGAGTTTGTTTTCCCTGGGCCAGAGGGGGCTCGGGGGGAATCTGATTGAGGTGTACCGAATTATAAGAAGCAAAGACAGGGCAGATCGTGAGAATTTCTTCCCCATGGCAGATTAAGACCAGAGGACACAAGTTTAAGGTGAGGAGCAAGTGGTTTATAGGAAATCCTGAGAAAATTTGTTTTTACCCAGAAGTAGTAGAAGTATGGGACAAGCTGCCTGAGATGCAGGTATTCTTGCAACTTTTAAGAAGCATCTGAATGAGTACTTAAAATGCCAGGTTATAGCAGGCAATGGACCAAGCACAGGTAAATGGGATCAGTGCTGTTAGGTGTTTGTGGTCAGCCTAGACATAGAAAGGCCCGTTTGTATGCGGAATGTCTCTACGACTCTCTATGGCATTGATGTCCCGCACCCAGAGCACATTCTGTGTTCTCATCACCCTCACTGCATCCTCCAGTTGGTGCTTAATATGGAGGAGTACTGATCCATCAGGAAGGGGGAGGACAGTACGTGGTAACCAGCAGGAGGTTTCCTTGCCCATGTTTAACCTGAGGCCATGAGACTTTGTGGGATCTGGAGTCAATGCTGCAGACTCCCAGAGCAACTCTCTCCTGACTGTATATCACTGCCTGGTACCTTTTACTGACACATGACAAGCCAGGAATGGTGATGGTCGTAATTGGAACATTGCCTGCAAGGTATGATTTGGAACATCAGGCTGTTCCTCAAATGGTTGAGGCACAATTCTCCCATTTTTGATACAAGCCTCTTGATTGTTCACGTGGAGGGCGTTAGATCGTTGCCAGGGCTGGTGCTGCCAAAGTTGACAGTGATTTCTATCAGCCCCGCACACAGAGGTACGTGGTAAAATCTGGAATTTGCTGTCATATTCCCTCCTCCAGACTATAACTGTTGAGATTTCCAAATACATAATCTTAAAAATCATTGATTCGATGTGGATAGTCATTTATACTTTTTGTCTTGTTGTGAAAACCCATGAAAAAGTTATGTTTTGTTGGCTGTCTGAATTTTTGATGGTATAATCTAAAATGTCCTGAAGATTCCTCACAACGTCTTCCCTTTCTGTTTCCACACTCTTACATCTGGATCGATCCTTGGGCCTTCCTATTTCTCATCTATATACCTGCCACTCGACATCATCTAAAAGCGCAGTGTTAGTTTTTGTGTGTTTACACAGTGCCATCTCACCACCACCTTCTTTCAGCACCTTCACTGTCTCTCAAAGTGTGAACCTGACGTCCAATATCAGATAAGCTCTGACAGAACATTAGAAAAGCTGGAACCATTGTCCTTGATCACTATTAGAATTTCTATGTCCTAGCGACTGACACGATATATCGCTGTGGTAACTGTGTCATGCTGAAACCAACTGCTGACAATCCTGGTGTCATTTTTGACCCTGAGTAGAGGTATCGATCTATATCCACACTGTCTGAGATCACCTACTCCGTCTCTGTGGCATTGCCTACCTCATTACTAACTTCATAACCTCGAGGGGAGCCATTGGCCTAGTGGTATTACAGCAGGACGGTTAATCCAGAGACCCAGGTAATGTTCTGGGAACCCAGGTTTGAATCCTGCCAAGGCAGGTGGTGGAATTTGAATTCACTAAAATATCTGGAATTAACAATCTAATGACAGCCATAAATCCATTGTTGATTGTCGAAAAAACCCATCTGACTCATTAATGTCCTTTAGGAAAGGGAACTGCCATCCTCACTTGGTCTGGCCTACATGTGACTCCAGACTCACAGCAACCCGGTTGATTCTGAACTGCCCTGTGGGTAATTAGGGATGGGCAATAAATGCTGCCTGGCCAGCGATGCCCACATGCTGTGCATGAATAAAGATGAAGACTTCACTGACCCAATGCAGCCTTGTCTGGTCTTCCACATTCCACCTTCTGTAAACCTAAAGTCACCCAACCCAGCCTGTGTCCTTCCTTGTGTTGCCAGCCTACATTTAGGTCTCAAGCAAACAACATTTGCATTTTAAAATTCTCCCTTTGTTTTCAAATCCTTCCGCGGTTTCACCTCTCCCTTGACCCCTATAATCTCCTCCAGACTTACTGAATCTGGACTCTCTCGATTTTAGCCTCTTGAACGATTATGGTGCTACACCATCGCTGATGCCCTCAGTTCTGTCCCTGATACTGGAGGACAAAAGTTTAAGGTGAGTGGGGAAAGGTTTAAACGGGACTTAAGGGGCAACTTTTTTATACAGAGGTTGGTGCATATATGGAGTGAGCTTCCAGAGGAGGCTGGTACAACAATAATATTTAAAAGACATCTGGATGGGTACATGAATAGGAAGGGTTTAGAGGGATATGGGCCAAATGCAGGAAAATGGGACTAGATTAATTTAGGATATCTGGTCAGCACGGATGGGTTGGACCAAAGGGTCTATTTCCGTACTGTACGTCTCTATGACTCTCCTTCATCCTTTAGAACGTCGAACAATACAGCGCAGAACAGGCCCTTCGGCCCTAGATGTTGCGCCAACCTGTGAACTAATCTAAGCCCATCCCCCTACATTATCCCATCATCATCCATATGCTTATCCAAGGACTGTTTAAATGCCCCTAATGTGGCACTTCTTCAAATTTGCGTCTTTGAATAAGCCTTTGGTCATCTGTTGTAACTTTATGTTGTTCAGTGTCAGGTTTTGCTTCATAATGCTTCTGTGAAGGCATTTTCTTTTCCAATAGTTGACTCCATTGGCTATGCCAGCATTTATTGCCTGTCCCTACATGCCCTTGACAAGGTGACGGTGAGCTGCCTTCTTTTACCCCTGTGCTCCGTGGAGTGTAGGGACATACACACTGCTGTTAGGGAGGGAATTCCAGGGTTTTGACCCAGCCACACTGAAGGTACCGCAACATATTTCGAAGTCAGGATGGTGAGTGGCTTGGAGGGAACTTGCTGGTGGTGGTGGTCCCATGAGACCACTGCCCTTGCCCTTCTTGGTTATGGATTTGGTTATAGTTTTAAAAAGTGGCATCCATGTAAGACAGAAATCAGGACACATTTTCTTTTCTCAGAGGGTTGTGAGTCTTTCAAATTCCCTCCCTCAAAAGACAGTGGCTGCAAAGCCTTCAAACGCCTGTAAGGCGGAGGTGTATAGACGCTTGATCACCAAGGGGAAGAAAGATTATTGTGGGAATGTCGAGTCAAAATCAGATCAGCCATGAACTTATTGAATAGCAGATGAGGAATTGAATGGCCTACTCTTGCTCACTTGTGCTTTTGGAAGATGCTGTCGGAGGAGCCTTGGTGAATTTCTGTGGTGCATCTTGTTGATGGTACGCGCTGCCGTGACTGAGCTTCTGTGGTGAAGGGAGTGAATGCTTGTGGGTGTTAGATGGGATGTCGATTGAGCGAGCTGCTTTGTCCTGGATGGTGCTGGGCTTGAGTGATTTTGGAGACCTGCTCAGGAGGGAGCATTCCATCACACTGGTGATTTATTGTTCTAAATACACTGGGCAGTGGTGGCTTATGACCTTAAACGCCCCTCCCCTGTTATCGAGCAGCAATACTGCATGAAAAATTAGAATTGCAAATCTTCCAAAATCCTGCACTGAAATTTCCTATCATGTCCAAATTTAAAATCATTGTCGTTTCACCTTTAAACCTCTCCACAGGTGCAGTCCAACCTGTTCATAAAACGTCGCTGAGTCTCAGAGTCATCTGCTCCATACCCACTCACTTTTTGATGTACTAAACCATTTATTTTTAAACTGAAGGTAGGATGCTCAGACTTGCACACTGTGTTCCAAATGTTCCAGATGGACCTTAATGCGAATGCAAATTAAGCTAATGAATGAGATGTGCACATGGTGATGTGACTTCCATTAGTAAAGGCTGAATAGGGAAACAATTTGTGTGAGAGTTGAACAGTGGCCACTGACTTTCACAAGAATGAGGCTGTGGTAGCAGAAATGGACCTGAAAAACACTAGAAGTGTCAGCAGCAAACTGAATTTGACTCCCGTAATCAGTATTTTACATTAATTTTCTCTTGAAACCTGGGATATCCTGCCACGCAAGCATCAGCTGTCAATGACTGTCCTGAAAGGGGTGGTAACTGGACAATGGTAGTCCATGGGTAATGTTGCTGTTAGGTATAGGGAGCTGGTCTGTGGTCATTTGGCCCATCTTGCCTACACTGGTTCTATGACCTAATTCTGATCTCCTGCCTTTTACCCATATCCCCACATGCCATTTCTATCCAAATAATCATCCTGTGCCCTCCTAAGTGCTTCAATTAATCCAGCCTCCAGCACATTTCCAGGCAGTGCATTCCATACCCTAACTACTCATCGTGATTTTTTTCACATCACCTCCGCTTCGGTTGCGCACCACTTTAAATCTACACCGTCTTATTCCTTTCTTTGTCTTTTTAGAAGCTGGAACAACTTCTCTTTATCTGTCTACTCTGCAACGTTAACTGTCCAGCAGGCTGTTCATGCAGAGGGTCAGGTTAAGGGCCCTGGGACATCGGTTAAAAAAACAGCGCAGCTGGGCCCAGAATTTATATTCAATTAAATCCAATCTCATTTTTAAATGTCACTGACAGGATGTGATGTCGCTGGCTGGGCCCGGCATTTATTGCCCATCCATATAAGGTGGTGGTCAGCTGCCTTCTCGATCTGCTGCAGTCTGCTTGCTGTGGGTTGACCCACAATGCCATTAGGGAGGGAATTCCAGGATTTTGACCCAGCGACTGTGAAGGAACGATGATATATTTCCAAGTCAAGATGGTGAGTGGCTTGAAGGGGAACTTGCTGATGGTAGTGTTTCCATGTATCTGCTGTCCTTGTCCTTCTGGATGGAAGTGGTCATGGGTTTGGAAAGTGTTGTCTAATAAGCCTTGGTGAATTTCTGCAGTGCATCTTGTAGATGGTAAACACTGAATGTACTGTATGTAATGCTAGAGAGGGGAGAACGTAAAAAGTGGTGAATGGGTGCTAATCTTTTGGGTTACTTTGCTGTGGATAGTGTCAAGCTTCTTTAGCGTTGCTGGGGCTGCACTCATCCAGGGAAGTGGGGAATATTCCATCACGCTCCTGACTTGTGCCTTGTTAATGGTGGACAGGCTTTGGGAAGTCAGGAGGTGAGTTACTCACTGCAGTATTCCTAGCTTCTGACATGCTGCAGCCATTGTGTTTATGTGGTGAGTCCAGTTGTGTTCCTGGTCAATGGTAACTCCTGGGATATTGCTAGTGAGAGATGCTGTAGCAGGAATGCAATTTAATGTCGAGTGGAGATGGCTAAATTCTCCCTTATTTGTGACGGTCTTATTCGTATGGCGCGAATGTTACTTGCCACTTTTAAGCCCAAGCCTGGATATTGTCCAGATCTTGTTGCATGTGAACATGGACTGCTTCAGTATCTGAGGAGTCGTGAATGGTGCTGAGCATTACACAATCTTCGGCGAACATCCCTACTTTTGAACTTATGACAGGGGGAGGTCATTGATGAAGCAGCTGAAGATGGTTGGGCCGAGGACACTGCACTGAGGAACTCCTGCAGAGATGTCCTGGAGCTGAAATGACTGACCTCCAACGACCACGACCAATTTCCTACGTGCCAGGTATAATTCTAACCAATGGAGAGTTTTCCCCCTGATATCCATTGATTCCAGTTTTGCCAGGGCTCCTTGACTGTCAGTAGGTCGAAATCCTGGAACTGCCTTCCTATCAGCACTGTGCATGTGCCTTTACCCCATGGACTGTGAAGCTCACCACCAACTTCTCTAGGGCAATTAGGGATGGGAAATAAAAGCTCACACATCCATATCCCATGGCTGAATAAATAAATAAAAAGGTGGCTCAAGTTCCTATTAAATAGTGAAGAGGTTATGTTGACTCCCAATAGGTCAATGCTGGAATCAAATCACCAATCATTGTGCTGTCGTGATTTTATTTTTATGTTCAGAAGTGCTCTTACACACAGCTGAATGTTTTAATTTTCTCCTTCACCAAATCATCTGTAGTATGTTTCACTCATTATCCACTAAATCACCCGTGATTCTACTTCATCAAATTTCCAGCACGGGCAATGCAGATCACTAAAAGCGAGGGAGAGAGAGGGAAAGAGGGAGGGGGCTAAATCAGAATGGAGTTGGAAGGGGAGATAAAGCTCTCCACTCCCTTCAGTTAGGGTTTGAGTTTGGGTCAAAGTCAGCTTCAGCGTCAGGGTTAGGGCTAGGGTTAGGGCTAGGGTTAGGGCTAGGGTTAGGGCTAGGGTTAGGGCTAGGGTTAGGGCTAGGGTTAGGGTTAGGGTTAGGGTTAGGGTTAGGGTTAGGGTTAGGGTTAGGGTTAGGGTTAGGGTTAGGGTTAGGTCTATGGCTAGGGCTAGGGTTAGGGTTAGTGTTAGGTTTATGGTTCGGGTTAGGGTTAGTGTTAGTGTTCGGTTTATGGTTAGGGTTAGGGTTAGATTTCGGGTTAGGGTTAGGGTTAGCTTTCTCTTAAAGCTCCAACAGTCTTGCGTTTCTGGCCTGTTGTTCTATGTGGTTGAGGTGGCCTGGCGTTGCTTGCACACTGATACCTCACAAGGTTGGTGTGTCCTCGTACCCACTTTAGAGTGTGTGTGTGTGCGCGTGTGTGTGTGTGCGAGAGAGGGAGAGAGAATGTTGTGTGTGTGTGTGTGTGTGAGTGTGTGAGAATGTGTGTGTGAGAATGTGTGTGTGAGAATGTGTGTGTGAGAATGTGTGTGTGAGAATGTGTGTGTGTGTGTGTGTGTGTGAATGTGTGTGTGAGTGAGAGAGAGAGAGAGAATGTTGTGTGTGTGTGTGTGTGAGTGAGAGAGAGAGTGTTGTGTGTGTGTGTGTGTGTGAGTGAGAGAGAGAGAGAGAATGTTGTGTGTGTGTGAGTGAGAGAGAGA
>JAHRHZ010000031.1:24909646-24942109 GCA_024137785.1 Ginglymostoma cirratum
TGTGAGAGAGTGTGAGTGTGTGTGAGAGAGTGTGAGTGTGTGTGAGAATGGAGTGTGGGTGTGTGTGAGAGAGTGTGTGTGTGTGAGTGAGAGAGTGTGTGTGTGAGAGTGTGTGCATGTGTGTGTGTGTGTGAGAGAGAGAGTGTGTGAGAGAGAGAGTGGTTGTGGGTGTGTGTGTGTGAGAGAGAGAGAGTGTGGGTGTGTGTGTGAGAGAGTGCACAAGTCTGTAAGTGTGGATGTGTGTGAGAGAGTGTGGGTGTGTGTGAGTAAGAGTATGCGAGTGTGTAAGTGTGTGTGTGAGTGTGAGTGAGAGACTGGAGAGAGAGTGTGTGTGTGTGTGAGAGAGAGTGTGTGTGTGTGAGAGAGAGTGTGTGTCTATGAGAGAGAGTGTGTGTCTATGAGAGTGTGTGTGTGTGTGAGAGAGAGTGTGCAAGTGTATGAGAAAGCATGTGAGTGTGAGTTCTGATCTACTCTCGCTCTCAATAGCCGCGGCATTGTGGTCTCTAATTGACCATCCTCCCAGGGCTGGGCAGGTATCTCCCAGAGTCCAATGGATTCCCAGCATGTGGGGGAAGGGACGTGGGGGAAGGGACGTTGGGGGGGTGTGAGATGGGTTGGGGGGGGTATGTGGTGAAGGGTGGGGGTAAGGGCCGCTGTTATGAGGAAGGATAGGCTGCCTCTGCCTGCAACATGCTACATGTGTCCTAAAGCACCTCAAAGAGAGGATCCATTGTGTACATTGGGGGATCAGCTGACCAGCACTTCCTGCCTCAGGGGCCATGCCGATGTGGCACTGCTGTGGTTTTCCAGGCCCTCTGTGTCTCACAAATACCAACCCCACCACCCCCCAATGCCCCCCCACCCCCACCCAATCCCTCCAAACCCAACACTGGGCTAATCTGTGTTCAAAAGAGCACTTTTCGATGAAGCAGGAACACTGTCAGGACTGAATTTACTATCACAAATTGCCCCCTTAGAGTCCGGGGGAGTGGGAGTGTGGGGGGGGCGGGTGAGGATTACTGGGGGCATTTCCCTCAAAGCCACACGTTGATGCATCACACACTAATCGGACATCTTAGCGGCAGGGATGGGTATCTCCGTGAGGGGTGGGGAGAGGTATGCATGGAGATTAGAGACAAGGATGACCTACTATACCAGATATTCCCTGGACCCATCCCTCCATCTGGAATGTCATCCCAAAGATTGAGTCTCCCCATCCCGTCTCTCCATCTCTGCAGGCTGACCCCTCTGGGCCCCAGGGTTGGCTGCAACAGGTGGGGAGGTGGGGAGGGGGCTTGGGATCTGGCATTTTCAGGGGAAGTGGACCTGTGGTTGTTCCAGGGGGATCGGAGCAGACAGTGCAGTTTGTCAACCACCCGCCCTGAATATCCCTCAGTCCCGCTTTGTTTTCGACACCACCCCAACCCTTACCCTATTACTCCCTTCTCCCCCCCACCCCTGACAACTCTCAAGGGTCTCTGCCGCACCACCCTGCCACCCCCTTCCACCAACACCTTCCATCCCCACACACAGTCATGATGAAGTGTCTCTCCTTTTGACCAAGGTTGGTTGACCCTCTTGCAGAGCTCAGAGGAAGGTTAAAGGTCACAGAGGGAACGTAATGGCAGAACACTAGGATGGGCTTTCATTACGGGGGTGGGGATGGGGATCTGATCTCCAGGTGTTGTCCATGCAAGGAGGCAAGACCGATTCCAGGAGGTGGATTCAGATGCCTTGTTCCCTAAGACCTGGCCAACAAATTTCTAATCTTGAATGATGATGGAAGTCTGGACCTGATTACAGCATGTGGGTGGCACGGTGACTCAGTGGTTAGCACTGCTGCCTCACAGCGCTTAGGACGTGGTTCGATCCCACCCTTGGGCGACTATCTGTGTGGAGTTTGCACATTCTCCCCTTATCTGTGTGGGTTTCCTCTGGGTAGTCTGGTTTCCATCCTCAGTGCAAACATGTGCAGGATAGGTGCATTGGCCTGGGGAAATGTGGGGTTACAGGGATAGAGAAGAGGGTGGGTCTGGGTGAGATGCTCTTTGGAGGAGTGATGTAGACTCAATGGGATGAGTGGCCTGCTTCCACAATTTAGGAATTCTATGTAAATTGTTGATCAACTTTCTGGGAGGGGTAAGGGGCTGCAGCTTTAGTCACAACCTCTGCCATTATCTTGGCAATGTTAAAGCAATGAAGTGAGTGGGTTGGTAGAGGGTGGATATATTTCAGATGTGCAGTGTAGGTGGGTTAGCCATGGGAATAGCAGGGTTACAGGGATAGGTTGGTGGGTGGGTCTGGGTGGGATGCCCTTTGGAGGGTCAATTTGGGCTTGAAGGGCCGAATGGCCTGCTTTCCACGCTGTAGTGATTCAATGATCAAATAAAACCAAGAACCAAAGATGCTGGAAAACAGATAGTGCTGAAGAAACTCAACAGGTCTGGCAGCATCTGTGGAGAGAAGGCAGAGTCAATGGTTTTGGGTCTAGTGACCCTTCTTGTAGCGAGGAAAAGGTTGGTACTTACGCTGAAGATAGGGGCTGGGGGAAGATAAAGGAGTAGATGATAGGTGGAGATGGAGCCCAGAGAGAAAGACGGCTAAGCAGCCCATGTAACGACAGGGCCTGGGGTGTGGGGTAGGTAAAGGGCATGGGAGAATGTGCTTAAGCCCTAAAATTATTGATACTGAGTCCTGAAGGCTGGAGATGAGTCACTGCTCTTCCAGCTTGCTCTGAGTTTGGCTGGGACACTGCAGCAAACCAGAGACAGAGATGTTGGCCAGGGAACAGGGTGGTGTGTTAACGCGGCAGGCAACTGGAAGCTCAGGGTCTTTTTCTGCAGACAGAACGTAGATGTTCCGCAAAGCGGTCACCTAGTCTAGCTTCACGTTCCCAACATAGAGGAGACCACATTGTGAGCAGCGAATGCAATAGACTAGATTGTAGGAAGTGCAGATAAAGTGATGCTTCACCTGGAAGTGTGTTTGGGACCTTAGATAGTGAGGACGGAGGAACAGGCAGGTGTTACACCTTCTGCAGTTGCAGGGAAAGGTGCTGTGGGGCTGTTGGGGTGTGTTGAGAGGAGGGTCGGACCAAGGTGTCCCAGTGGGAACTGTCCCTGTGGAAGGCTGACAATGGAGGGGAGGGCAATATGTGTCTGGTGGTGGCATCTTGCTGGAGGTGATGGAAATGGCAGCTAATGATCCTCTGGATGTGGATGCTGGCGGGATGGTAGGTGAGGACAAGGGGGACTGTTGAGGGAAGGAAGAGAGGGGGTGACAGCAGAAGTGAGGGAGATAGGTCAGACACAGCTGAGGGCCCTGTCAATGTGGTGCTGGGAATCCTCAGTTGACGAAGAAGGTGGACAATTCAGAGGCCCCCTTGTTGAATTTGGCATTATTGGAATAGATGCAACAGAAATGGAAGAACTGGGAGAATGGGAATAGAGTCTTTGCAGGGAGCAGGGGGTGACGATGTAGAGTCCAGGTAACTGTGGGAATCGGTGGGTTTGTAGTGGATATTGGTGGACGGCCTAGACCCAGAAATAGAAACAGAGATGGGAAGGGAGGAGTTGGAGACAGACCTTGTAAAAGTGAGGGCAGGGTGGAAATTCGAAGTGAAATTGACAAACTTTTCCAATTCTGGATGAGAAAGACAAGCAACATCAATGATGTCACTGATATATCAGAGAAAGGGTTGTGACTGGGGATCTGAGTAGGACTGGAACAAGAAATGTCCCACATACCTCACAAAGAGACAGGCTTACCGGGGCCCATGTGGGTGCCCATGACTACCATTTAGACCTGAAGTAAGTGAGAACGAGTTATAGGAGAACTAGAGGAGAATTCTAACGTTCTGAAGAAGGGTCACTAGACCTGAAACATTGACTCCACTTTCTCTCCACAGATGCTGCCAGACCTGTTGTGTTTCTCCAGCCATTTCTGCTGTCAGATTCCATTCAAATATTGCAATCCTGGGAGATTGGAAAGCACCTTTTAGCCAGGGCAATTCCCTTTTGTCTGTCATGAAAAGCCTTTTCTAGATAGAGACAGAGAGTTGGTGTAAGCTCTCACAGGAACACGCCCACTTCTTGTTACGGGGCTGTGTGCAGCTTAGGGTGGCGTTGATGGATTGTGAAGGCCATTCTAATGCAATTGGTTTGCAACTTAGCCCTGGCAACTAGCAGGGGGAAAACTGGACATCACGATCAGTTTGTATTTCAACAGTTGCTTCGAATGTTACATTTGCCAAAAAGTCACAGGCCTAAAGTAGGAGATCAGGGTTTACCTGCAACCATGGGCAATCCATTCGCGGGCAATTAGAAACCTAAAACGTGCCCAGTTCTCACCTGGCATTGCAGTGTGCTCTTCTGACCCTACGTTCCTGCTGCGACAGAAGGGAAATAATTCAACCCGTTCGAATGAGCTCACAACTTTAACCGAGAAATTGGCAATGAGATGAAAGCCAGGGGAGCCCGCTGTAAGACTCAAATTGCTTTTTGTTCAGGAACCGAATGAGAAATCTCCCGAATCCATGGCAGCTTAACGTCTGAATCTAAAGGCGAGGTCAGGATGCCTTGCCCCAGGTTCAGGCGATGGGGTCAGATCGCCAGTCTGTTGTGAAGCATCAAATCAGTGCCCGTTCATTTAATCCCAGCCTCAACAGGGCGTAAGCATGGGCAAAAATAAAATGTAATGGTGTCACAGCTGCTGTCTAGACACTCATTTGGCAATTCAATAACGTCACCTTGGCTGATAGCCGTGTGGTTCAGCTGCTGTGTTTATGCTGTGAGCAGATTTGGGGTCAGAGCTAGAATTAGCAGTTGGATCTCCTAAAGGGAGCCACCAGGCAAACAAGCATCGCCAGGATTGCAGCAAGAGTGATTTAGTCTCGTTTTTTAATCAACAAGAGAGGAATTAGGTTCATTTTCGCGTGTACTCAAGTACATGCTTACAGGTGTACATTGAAAGTGTACAATGTCGCCTCTCCTGGTGCCATCTTAGGTACAAGGTACCGAGTTACAAAATCTTAAGTCAAAATGTAGAAAAAATAAAGCAATATGTTGAAAGTTCACCATTACGGTTCTTCTCAGTATAGCGTATTAAATAAGAAATAAAGTTAAGGATCCAAATTACAGTCCTTCGTTAGCCACAGCAATGGACAACTTAACAATGTTATCCTGATTTGCTTTTCTCATGGGCTGTGGGAGTCGCTGACCAGGCAGCATTTATTGCCCATCCCTAATTGCCCAGTGGGCAGTTATGAGTCAACCACATTGCTGTGGGTCTGGAGTCACATGTAGGCCAGACCAGGTAAGGATGGCAGTTTCCCTCCCGAAAGGACATTAGAAGAATCCTTACAGTGTGGAAACAGGCCCTTCGGCCCAACAAGTCCGCACCGACCCTTGGAGCATCCCACCCAGACCCAACCCCCTATAACCCACACACTGAACACTATGGGCAATTTAGCATGGCCAATCCACCTAGCCTGCACATCTTTGGACATTACATCACATTAGTGAGCCAGATTTTTTTTTGCCCTACAAGCGACAATGGATTCATGGATATCAATTGACTCTTAATTTCACATTTGTAGTGAATTCAAATTTGATCCCAGGATTGAACCTGGGTCCCCAGAACATTAGAGATAAAAGGTACTGCAGATGCTGGAGAATCCGAGATAACAAGGTGTGGGGCTGGATGAACACAGCAGGTCAAGCAGTATCATAGGAGCAGGAAAGCTTGACGTTTCGGGCCTAAACCCTTCATCAGAAAACATTATCTGGGTCTCCGGATTAACAGTGCAGCGATAATACCACTAGCTCCAGTCAGATCTCCTCTGCTCACCAGTTCCTTTTACTTTCTTTATTTTTCTCTCTCCCTCTTCCCTGTGCAGTATTACCCCAACCCCCATCCCTTAACTATTTTTAACTTCAACTATTTAACTCTAACCTGAAGAAAGAAGTCACCTCTGGTGACCGGGTGGGAGCAGAGTGCGTGGGCTGGAGCAATATTGGTAAATCAGACTTTGGTCAGAGTGAGTCTCAGAGCGGGGGGACTGAGTAAATTGGACATGGGTCAGAGCGAGTCCCAAAGGGCGGGGGGGGTGCTGAGTAAATTGGACATGGGTCAGAGCGAGCCCCGGGGTGGGGGGCCGAGACCTGGAGGAGAGGAGGAACAGTGTACCCAGGGCATTGTGAGGACCCAATCCTGGAGTGTGGGGTGGCTGAGAGAGCCCTTTGGTGGGGATTTGGATTCAATGGGCTCTATTGGTGGTACGGCAGGGAAGAAGGAAACTTGGACTCTCTTTGTCTTTCTTTATTTGATTCTGTGAGTGGCGCTTATATGCAAGCGACGGTGCACATTTTTCAATGCTTTTTATTTAGAATATAAGTGTTGATAAAATGTATTCAATATTCATCACCTCCCCTTAAGAATATGGAATGCTTCAGGAATCTGTGTGTCATCCTTACAGAGAGGCCATGCTAATCTTTGCTGTATTATTCCATGTTTAGTAGAAATGTTGCCCTTGAGAAGATGGTGGTGAGCTGCCTTCTTGAAATTCTTAAGTCCTTGTGGTAGAAAGGATTCTCACAATGATATATAATTAGAACAATTATCATTACAGTACTGGCTGGTGTTAAGCCTATACGCAGGAAGATGGTCATCGGGGTCAGTCATTTCAGCTCCAGGACATCTCTGCAGGAGTTCCTCAGGGTAGTGTCCTAGGCCCAACCATCTTCAGCTGCTTCGTCAATGACCTTCCCTCCATCATAAGGTCAGAAGGGGGGATGTTCGCCGATGATGGCACAAAGTTCAGCACCATTCGTGACTCCTCGGGTACTATATCAGTTCATATTCAAAGACAACAAAATGTGAACAATGTCCAGGCTTGGGCCGAAGAGTGACAAGTAATATTTGCGCCACAAAAAGGCAGGCAAATGATCATTTCCAATAAGAGACAATCTACCACCCCTTGACATTCAATGGTGTTACCATCACTGAATCCCCCACTATCAACATCCTGGGGGTTATCATTGACAAGAAGCTCAACTGGTCTCACAAATAAACACAGTGACTACAAGAGCGAGACAGAAGCTGGGAATCCTGCAGCAAGTAACTTACCTCCTGACCACCCAAAGCCTGTCCACCATCTACAAGGCACGAGTCAGGAATGTGATGGAATACTCCCCACTTGCCTGGATTGGTGCAGCTCTAACAACATTCAAGAAGCTTGACACCATCCAGGACAAAGCAGCCCGCTTGATTGGCACCACATCTACAACCATTCACTCCCTCCACCTCTGATGCCCTGTAGCAGCAGTGTGTACGATCTAAACAGATGCACTGCAGAAATTCACTAAAGGTGCTTAGACAGCACCTTCCAAACCCACGACCACTTCCAGCTCGAGGGACAAGGGCAGCAGATACATGGGAAACACCACCCCCTGCAAGTTCCCTTCCAAACCGCTTTTCATTCTGACTTGGAAATATATCGTCGTTCCTTCAGTGTTGCAGGGTCAAAATCCTGGAACTCTGATTCCACCAACTGGATTTAGAGCAATTACTGAAAGGGTGGCCTGTAGGGTACAAGGCTTATATAATTGATCAGAGCTCCATCGATGGCGCTATTGCTTGTACACCCACACACTTCCAGCTGAATTGTGGATCAAACAATGGAGCCCCAGTACCAGAGTAACTTTGTGGATGTGCAGAATTAACTGCTAATTAAACACTTCACTGCACCTCTGCTATACTGTATATATCTGGGGAGGCAATGGCCTTGTGGTATTATCACTGGACTGAGAACTATTCCTGAGACCCAGAACATGTTCCAGGGACCTGAGTACAAATCCTACCAAGGCAGATGGCAGAATTTGAGTTCAATAAAATATCGGGAATTAAGAGTCCAATGATGACTGTGAATCCATTGTTCATTGTCAGCAAAACCCAACTGGTTCACTATTGCCCTTAAGGGAAGGAAACTGCCCTCCTTACCTGGTCTGGCCTACAAGTGACTCCAGACCCACAGCAATGTGGTTGACTCTTAACTGCCTTCTGAGCAATTAAGGATGGGTAATAAATGCTGCTTAGCCAGTGAAGTCCACATCCTGTTATTGGGAAAAAAAGTATGGTTTTGAGGGGGAAAACACAGGTCAAGACAAACAGCCTGATAGCATTGATGATGTAGGCTGCAGTTTGGCAACAAGGCCAGAGAGGGAGTGAGCTGCCTAATCTGGTGTGGTCCCTCTACACATGAGGGCAATCCTGCCAAGATGGTACCCTTCTTTTTCTCTTCCTCTGGCCCCTCCAACCCACTTGTCTCCCCATTGCAAGAGCCCATCCCAGTTGTTCCCACTCAATATCTGCTGTCATTTGCTTCTATTTGAATGTACTTTGGTGGTGACGCAGAGAGCAAGATGCTGGTTTTGTGAAATGAACCAGAGGAATGGAGTGACTCATAGAGTCAGAGAGATGCACAGCACAGAAACAGACCCTTCAGTCCAACTCGCCCATGCTGACCAGACATCTGAAATTAATCCAGTCTCATTTGCCAGCATTTAGCCCAGATCGCCCTAAAACCCTTTCTATTCATATACCCATCCAGATATATTTTGAATGTTGCATTTGTACCTATCTCCACCACTTTCTCTGGCAGCTCATTCCAGCTTATTCCATACATGCAATGCCCTCTGCATGAAAAAGTTGCCCCCTCAGCTCCCTTTTAAACCTTTCACCTCTCACGTCAAGACTATGCCCTCTAGTTTTGTACTCCTCTCCCCTGGGAAAATGATTTACCCTATCCATGCCCCGCATGATTTTATAAATCTCTATAAGGTCACACTTCAGCCTCCAACGTTCCAGGGAAAATAGCCCCAGCCTATTCAGTCTCTCCCTGTAGCTCAAACATTCCAACCCCAGCAACATCCTTGTAAATCTTTCCTGAACTCTTTCAAGTTTAACAACATCTTTTCTATAGCAGGAAGACTGGAACTGAACACAGTATTCTTCCAGTAGAGCTGCAACATGACCTCCCAACTCCTGGAATGAAGGCACTGTCCAATAAAGGCCTTCTTTATTATACCAAATGCCTTCTTCACCACCTTGTCTACCTGTGCCTCTGCTTTCAAGGGACTGTGAACTGCAGCCCAAGGTCTCTTTGTTCAGCAACATTCCCCAGGACTTTACCATTAACTGTGTAAGTCCTGCCCTGATTGATCTTTCCAAAACGAACGCCTCACATTTATTGAAATTAACCTCCATGTGCCACTCCTTGGCCCATTGGCCCCTCTGATCAAAGTCCCTGAGAAAGCAAATTATGAACTTTTGAGTTCTGAGGGAGGGTCAATTGACCCAGAATGTTAGCTCTGATTTCCCTGCACAGACGCTGCCAGACCTTTTTCCAGCAATTTCTGTTTCTGTTTCTAATTTACAGCATCCACAGTTTTTATGAACGATTGTGTTGAGTGGGCACATGTAGCGTTCTGTGCATTAACAATGATACCAAACATTGGACTCCCTGTTACCTTGACAAGAACTAATGATCCATTAATTTATTCAATGGTCTGTCACACTGAGCAACATCCCAAGAGAAAGACAACATGGATCACTCCAAAAGAGTCACAATTTACTAAAACATATATAACTAAAGGGAGGGAGACTGGGGCTGAGGGGAGTTAGAAGATTGCAATCGATATATTGACTGGGGGAAGCAAATGGTGAACAAAATAAATTGCTCCGAAGCTTTACTTCTATCGAAGAGTTTACATGTCACCCTTTCCCCCCACCATGCTAATAAATTAAATGGAATAAGTGCCCAAATGATGTAGACAATTCTATACATATTAGTGGCTGGAAATAAGTTTTGACAACTAGCTGGAAGTGGAATGGAAGGCTGTGGTGATAAAATACCGTGAGCGCTATGATAACTGATCTGCCAGGCAAACCTGCCAAGGATGTGCTAACCACGGCTTGACGACCCATCGGCTTCCTGGTGTCTGATTCACCTTTCGAGAAAGAAACCCACATTTGCACAGTGGGTAGCTAACTGGTTTGAGTTGATGAGAGAGTTGCAGATCACAGGCAATGGAGTTTAGGTGAGCTGACGGTGTTTTCCCCTCTCTGAGTTTGCAGCAACACATTTCTCACGCCCTCCAGAATGGTTAAGTAGCTGTAAAAGGTTCTATTTTGCCTCAATGCCAATGCACGCTGCGGGTTTTGATTTGCGCATTTTATATTTCAAGGCCCATAATGTTCAGGGTTATCATCTTTCCAGATAGGGACTGAATGGTGAAAGGATATTAACTTAAAAAATTCACAGCTGGGAAATGGAATTTCCACGCAATTCATGCGGCATTGCATTCGCATTCATATCAAATCCAGTGATGAGCAAACATTTTCTGTTTTAAAATAAACAGAATGTGCCAATGATTTAGGTATTTGGGATCGCTATTGATGGGGATTAGCCCCTCCAAACTCCAAAACAAGCTTCTGCTTAATGCTCATAACATGCTTTCATGATCTAAATCTCGGAGTTTATTTATTAGTTCCTCCATTGACAGTGACACTCTTCATCCAGGATGTGTCTCCTTAATGAAAACAGCAACTTATTGTGATTGAGACATCATCATCAGCTTTTTTTTTTGTTGGCAAACAACATCTAATGCACTGCTGAAGATGATCCCAAAATTGTACGTTTTCTTTGATTTTGCTTTCCCCCTCAACAGAGCTGAAAAATAACCAGGAAATCATCAGGTTAACTGCGGCTAAAATTGCAGGGTTGCTCTGCTCAGAACAAAGAAGGCTTTAATCAAAGGAGAAAAACAAAGATTGAGTCTTGACAGGACAATCCACCTAAACTCAGCAATGGGCAAAATATTCTGAGGGACAGGATGAATCACCATTTAGAAATCCACAGATTAATCAAGGAGATGCAACATGGAGCTGTTAAATGAAGGCCACATCTGACTAACTTTATTTACTTTTTAAGGAGCTAACCAACAGGGTCAGTGAGGGCATTGCATTTTAGTGCTTTTAGGATACAGCGATTGATTTTTTGACAAGGGATTTGCAGTTGTTTTAGTGACAGGAAACAATGTGTCATGGCAAACTGGTGTGTTTCAGACTACAAGGGTGGATTCTGTGAGACACAGTGCAGGTTCCTTTGCTGCATGAGACCTATACCAATGGTTCAGACTGAAGAGACAAAAAGGAATGATTAATAGATTTGCCGGCATCACCAAAAAGTTAGCTGTATGTTTGATGGTGAGGAAGGAACTTGGAGACTGCAGGAAGACATCAACAGAATGGTCAGGTGAGCAGTGAAGAGACAGTTGGAGTTCGATCCAGAAAAGCGCAAGGTCATGTAAAGGCGAAACAAGGAATTACACAATTAATGACTGAATACTGTTTGTGCAGAGGAGCAGAGGAACCTTCAAGTATATGTCCTCATGTCCAGAAGGGTGTATTGATCGGGTAAATAACGGGATCATCAAGGTTTTTAGAATCTGTTATTAGCTGAGGTAGAATATAAGAGGAGGAAAACTGTATAAAACACTAGTTGGGCTGTAGCTAGAGAAATGCAGATTTTGCTGCTCACTGTTTCATGGTAAAGGTATGACCACAACATAGAGGGTATGGTGGAGACTTCCCAAAACGTTGCCAGGAATGGTGACTTGCAGTGCCAAGATGATTAGATGGACTGAGATTGTTTCTAAAGGTGGGGGGAGCAGGGCAATGGGTGGAGCAGTGTAAAGAGGTGGCACAGTCGTTAGCACTGCTGCCTCATCCCACCAGGGACCCGGGTTCAATTTCACCCTCGGGCAACTGCCTGTGTGGAGTTTGCACATTTCTCCCTGTGTCTGCTTGGGTTTCCTCCAGGTGCTCCGGTTTCCTCCCACAGTCCAAAGATGTGCAGGTTAGGTGGATTGGCTGTGCTACATTGCCCTGTAGTGTTCAGGGATGTGTAGATTAGGTGGGTTATAGCGGGGTGGGTCTGGGTGGGATGCTTTGAGGTTCAGTGTGGACTGGTTGGGCCAAAGGGCCTGTTTCCACACTGTAGGGATTCTATACTGCTTATTGAGTTAGTGATCCAGTACCTCAGGCTGTTGCTTTCGGTTCAAATCCCACCATGGCAGAATATGAAATTTGAATAAAAGCTGACCTGTGTAACCATCATCAGTTAAAGTGAAAAAACCCACCTAGTACTCCAATGTCTCTTTGAGGAGAGAAATCTGCCTTGCTTACCTGCTCTGGCCCACTCTTGACTCCAGATCCACAGCAACTCATAGCTGCCCTTTCAAATGGTCTCAGCAAGCCGCTTAGACTAAGAGGCAATTAGGGACGGGCAAGAAATGTTGACCCAGCCAGCATGATGCCTGCATCCCATCAATGAACATTAAAAAAGATGAAGGAAAGATTCACAGGTTGATAGCCGCCCTGTTTGGTGACAATATGAATGCACAATTCTTAGCCATTAAGTCCTGAAGCAGGAGGTAAACCTGAGGCTACCGGCTCAGAGACAGGACTGCTATCCTTGCACCACAAGGCCCCGTACCCAATGCAGTAGATATAATTCCTACAATGCACTAAGCAATTCATTTTCGGATGTTAATGTTATCACATGAGTGAAGACATTTGCTTACCGGGAAGGTTTTTCAATAGCCCTGTGTGACCTGCATGTTAATATTGATCTGTAACTAAACCATCCCAGCTTTTGTCTCAAATCAGCATTTATTTCAATTGAGAGAAACTGAAAGGACAAGCATTTACACAGGATCTTTCACAATGTCAGGATGCCCTGCATTGCAACCACTAAAGTAACTTTCGAAGTATGAAATTGGACCATTGCTCAAACGGCAATGTGCTAAATAATCTGATTTAATGATATGGGTTGAAGTACAAATATTGACCAGGACATTACATAAGACATTAGTGTAGAACTTGGCCATTCAGCCCATCAAGCCCACTCCTGCATTCAATGAAATCAAGGCTGATGTGATAACCCTCAACCACAATTATCCCTATAAACCTTGAATCCCTTAAAACTGGGAGAAATCAAGGGCAGAATTTAACTTAACATGGGTCCCAGCCACAGAATGAAGGGCAGCTTGTAGCAGTAGCTAAAACATACTTGGCTTGATACTTAAGTAACATGACGTGAGACAAGATAAATGTTAAAATTGGTATCGTTGGTGGGCACTAGTCATTTTTAATCAGTGCGTGCTGATGATATGAAAGTTGTAATGAAATAATTGCTCTGACATTTGGTTCTAACGAACAGTGTGGACAGGCCTCTGATTGGTCAGTACAATGTTGACGGTCTGCACAGATAGCATTCACGTCTTTGATCTGTCTTCAATGCAGTGTCTTTTTATGCATTAGCACTTCATACCTTCATAGTGCGATATACACACTGCCTCAGTGTACACAGAGGGAAAGCCTGGGCTAACACCAGAACAGAGAGCAGGAGGGCTCCTATAGTAATTGGAACCAGGTGGATCTTGTTGACTTACGAGGTCTGTGATTGGGCTTGTTAACCCGGGCCAATCAGGAAAGATCTTGCTGACCAGTATTAACAGGCCGTTCAGAATCTCCCCAGTTCAGGGGACTGACTCCGAGCTAGCTGGTTCAAAGCCAGTATATTGTGCAGAAGTATGTAAAGGGTAACTTGGTAACAGGATACCGGCTTCTGTGCAGTTATTTCAGCTCCCATCTCATTCCAGTTCACTTTGGAACTTGACATCCAAACTGTAGCCCAGTAGTGTAGCACCACCGGGAAGATGGAACTATTTTGGACGGACTCGGTAGCGAAAATGCACCTTTACAGTTAATGGCATTTAGACTGAAATGTCCATTATGTGATCGGTCAGGTAAATGAATGGCAGGTTAGAGCAAAGATGTGAAAGGGAATTACCATCCTATCAAAGAATTACGAAACTTGCTACATTGTCACAACATACAGAACATTCAACTATGTAGTCAGCACGCTTACAGTAGGTGCTACATCAGTCTACTTTGCAACTGATCAAAATGCTTTATATAAATACTTTATGCAGAGCATTAGTACAGAGTACAAGGTATAAATAGTTTACATATAGATCCACACACCTCTGAAAGTGGCACCACAGGTCAATAAAAGGTGATCAAGAAGGCATACAGCACACTTGCCTTCATTGGCTGGGGCATTGAATGTAAAAGTTGGCAAGTTATGTTACAACTGTACAAAACTTTAGTTAGGCCACATTTGGCATATTGCGTGCCATTCTCGTTGCCACACTATTGGAGGGATGTGGGTGCTTTGGAGAGGGTGTAGAGAGGGTTTACAAGGATGTTGCCTGGTCTGGGGGGTTTCAGCGATGCAGAGAGGTTGGATAAACTCGGATTGTTTTCACTGGAGGCTTAAGGGGGGACCTGATAGAGGTCTACAAAATTATGAGAGCCATAGATAGGGTGGATAGTCAGAGGCTTTTTCCCCAGGCAGAAAGGTCAGCTACAACAGGGCACAGATTCAAGGTGAGAAGGGGAATGTTTAGGGGAGAAATAGGGATAAGTTCTTCACACAGAGGGCGATGGATGCCTGGAGCACACTGCCAGTGCAGGTCGTGGAAGCAGGCACGTTAGCCATGTTTAAGGCATATCTTAATAGACACATGAACGGGCAAACAGAGGGATAAAAACTGCACATGGGCAATCGGTGGCGGGTCTAAATAAGGATTAGAATTGTCTTGGTGGGCCGAAGGGCCTGTTCCTGTGCTGTATTGAATCGTACAAAAGTTACAGACTGAGCAATCTATATAGAAACTGCAAAAGCAGGAGCTGTTTCATGACCAGTTCTGAACTGACAGCTTCCAGATGAAGGTTTGATTGAGGATTAAAGGAGTACCAGTTCAGAAGTGTAGCCTGTGGCTAATGTGTAAACAGTTTGAATTTTCCCCAGCCTAGCTGCTCACAAACAAACTTTGACCCGAATTCCCAAATGCTATGGGCCATGAAAACGTTGCACACTTCTGAAAGCTGGAGGATTTGTTGAAGTTGAAGCCAAGCAAACACACAACAATGTGTACTCGAAGGAGCTCACACACAGCTCTGTGGTAGAACTGTGGATGCAAATTATGGGCTATTTGAGTTGCAGCTTGTTTCTGTCACAAGGACAAATTAGAGACGGCAAAATAATTACTCAATGATGTTGGGGGAGAATCCTAACGCCGACAAATGGTTTTGTTCGCATCGTTAACAAGTTAAAACTCTTAAACAGAAGAGGAAATCAACTCACTTTGTAACTCCCAACTTCCAGTTTTAAGAGACGACAGAGCAGGCCACCCATCAGAGGAGATGGACTGGTAAAATTTTCTGTAAGAGGCAGTATGCCTTCATTTGCTGCACTTATCTGTTCCGAACCGCAGTTCACTGAGTTTCGAGGTCGTAGGAGGTGTGAAATATTGCATCCATAATGTAGTTGCCTTTACAGCACTGCTTGTGGGCCAAGAGGACCAGATCTGTTTCCTCTTAGTTCCACAAGCTTAAGCTGTTATGTTTGACACACCCACCTGCACTTCAACAGCCCCCTACCATGAGCGATCACTCTTTACCTGTTGCTCCTCCGTTGCCGTCTGTCTATTAGTACTGTCAATCAGAAATAACAGCAGAAATTAACATCTCGAGTCCTATAATCCTTTGATTTTCGTTTCGGAGCTCCTTTTTATACCAGCCTGTCAATCAGAGAGCCTGCTAAACAGAAAACCCGGTGGAAAAAAAGGTGAAACTGCATTCTACAGTTCAGAAGTGCAGAACATCCAGGAGCCTGAATCTTCATTTTTTTAAAAATTTCCACCTATAATTCCACCTATACTTCCCCTGGCGTCAGACATGCCTACAAAGCTGTAAAACATCCCTGCCCCCCTCCCAATATCACAGTGAAATCCTGGACTAATATCAGAGCCAGGCATTGGGTACTGGAACAGATTAATATAGATCCATCACTGATGTGTGCTGAGGTTTGACCTTTAATATGTGCATTTTATGAGTGCATTTTAATATATTGTCTCTATCGCAGAAATGCCTCAATGTGAATCTTATATGAACCGAGCACGTACTGCATTGTGTGTCAGTAAATGTCTCACCTAAATGTGGTTTCTGATGGATAAATTAAGTGTGATCCAAAACTCCCATAAACCTGTCAATGTCTTAATCTAATGAGCACTGCCTGAAGTAAATTTGCAATGAAGGTAATGTTTTAATCAATTTCCTCATCCACTAATACTTTCGCCAACAACTGATTTAAAAAAAATACAAACACATTATCATGAAAAAAAAATACATTCCAGAATTGCGATCACTGTGTTTTGACTTTGCAAAATAGAAAGTCATTAAGGAAGTAGCAATTCCATCTAAATTAAAATGGCATAGCTAAATTGGAAGCTGGCTTGCAATGGAATGTCACCTTGAGAAAAAATTGATTCTTACCTCTCCTGTACAGTGTGACAATTTTATTTTGCCAAAGAAGTGCTCTGCAGTTCTGAGATGAGGAGGAATAGGTCCCCCAAACTGTTAAATAAAAACTGGAGTGGTACTCTGGGAGCTTGATGCACATCAAAATCAATCAATTGAAGTACTTTATCTCCACGATTAGTGGAAAGCATCAAGCAGCAGATAAATGCTGCAGATTCGTTCTTGATTTATTGTCACTGGATTGGAACGTTGTTTCCAGCCACCCTACTGTGCTATCAGCGAGGTCTTTAATGGTTGACTGCGCAAGCTGCCCAGGCAGTGGGGCAGGAATATGTGTGTGAACTCTCAATGTAGCGTTTGTCCTCCTGAATCCAAAGGTTGTATATTCAAATCCAAATCGTACTCATAGAATCACAGAAACCCCACAGCAAGGAAAGAGGCCATTTGGCCCATCAGGTCCGCAGCATTCCTCCAAAGACCATCTCACCCAGACCCACCTCCCTACGCTATCTCTGTAAACCTGCACTTCCCACGGCTAATCCACCTAGCCTATGTATCTCTATGACACTATGGGCAATTTAGCATGGCCAATCCACCCTAACCCCTGCACATCCCCAAACACTATGGGCAATTTAGCATGGCCAATCCATGTACATCCCTGGACATTAGGGGCAGTTTCCCATGGTTAACCCCAGTAGCCTGCACATCCGTGGAAACTCTGGGCAATTTACGATGGCTAATCCACCCTATTCTGCACTTCCTTGGACACAATGGGCAATTTAGCATGGCCAGTCCACCCTAACCTGCACATCTTTGGACTGTGGGAGGAAACTCACACAGACATGGGGAGAATGTGCAAACTCAATACAGACAGTCACCCACGGGTGGAATTGAACCCAGGCCCCTGGTGCTATGAGGCAGCATTACTGAGCAGGTTATTGCTGAGCAGGTGCTGCTTGCTAGCGCAGTTGATGACATCTTCCATCACTTTACTGATGGAGAATAGAGAGATAGCACAGTAATTGGCTGGGTTGGATTTGTCCTGTTTTTTGTGTACAGGATGTACCTGGGCAATTTTCCATATTTTTGGGTAGATGTCAGTGTTGTAACTGTACTGGAACAGCTTGGCTAGGGGAGCGGCAAGTTCTGGAGCTCAAGTCTTCAGTGTTATTGCCAGAGCATTGTCAGGGCCCGTAGCCTTTGCAGTATCCAGTGTCTCCAACCATGACATTCCTTGTCCTTCTAGATGGAGTGGTCATGGGTTTGGAAGGTGCTGTCTAAGGATCGTTGGCAAATTTCTGTAGTGCATCTTGTAAATGGCACACACTTCTGCTACTGAGCATTGGTGGTGGAGGGAGTGGATGCTGGTGGATGTGATACCAAACAAGCGGGCTATTTTTAACTGGATGGTGTCAAGCTTCTTGAGTGTTGTTGGAGCTGCCCCCATCCAGGAAAGTGGGGAGTATTCCATCACACTCCTGACTTGTGCCTTGTAGATGGTGGACAGGTTTTGGGGAGTCGGGAGGTGAGCTACTCACTGCAATATTCCTAGGCTCTGACTTGTTCTTGTAGCCACAGTATTTGTGTGGTGAGTCAATTTATATGGGTTGGAAGGTGCTGTCTAAAGATCTTTGGTGAATTTCTGCAATGCATCTGGTAGATGGTACACACTGCTGCTACTGAGTGTTGGTGGTGGAGGGATTGGATGTTGGGAATGATGGATAGTGTGCCAATCAAGCGGGCTGCTTTGTTCAGGTCGAGCTTCAGTTGATGTTATTAGAGCTGCAATTATCCAGGCAAGCGCAGAGTGTTCCATCACCTTATTGTCATGGGTTGCATGTCTCATATTCCCTTTGCCTACCAGGTTTAACCCTGGCCAACTGTGTTTGCCTGCAGTTACAGGGAGCTGTGGGCAGTTTAAACTGATATAGGAACCCCTCCCCTTGGATAATCCCACTAGAAAAGAACACATGAAAATCTCTTGGAAAATGGCTTCAGAACTAGCTCAAACATATTTGAATCTCAACGATCAGCTTCAAAATAGCATGGTGAAGATTTCAAAGATGACTTATATTTTGCAAACATCTTCTTGCTTTTATTTCTTGATACAAAGGAGGCAGATATATATCATTCTCTTGATATCATTTTGGTATAAAGTGGTGGATTGAGGCTTCCAGTATCCTGTATAGCTGGACTGTCAATGCTGCAAAGTCTTCCTCACTAGCATTTGGGCATTAGTGCCAAAATTGGGAGTTCTGTTGCACAGACTAGTCAAACAACAGCCTGACACAGTCCACACATGGGATAAACAGGTTAGACTCTATTCACTGGAGCTGAAAAGAAAGAGAGGTGCGCTCACTGATACACATAGGGTTCTAAAGGGGCTCCTCAGGGGAAATGCTGAGAGGATGTTTCCCCTCATGGGAGAGTCTAGGATCAGAGGGCACAGTCTCAGAATAAAGGGGCACCAATTTAAGATTGAGGTGAGGAGGAATTCCTTCTCTCAGAGGGTCGTGAGACTGTGGAATTCCTTGCTGCAGAGAGCTGTGAGAGCAGAGTCCTTGTGCATAGTTAAGGCTGAGATCGATAGACTCTTCACCAGTAGGGGGTATCAAGGGCTACAGGGAAAGGACAGGAAAGAGGACGTGAGGAATTTCGGATCAGCTATGGTCCTATTGAATGGTGGAGCAGGCTCAAACAGCCCAATGGCCTACTCTTGTTCCTATTTCTTATGGTCTTACACTCAATGAAATCATACCTTACAATGTCCCAGACCCACCATTGCCATCCCTGGATATGTCCTGACCTACCATCAGGACAGACCCAGAACAGGAGGCAGCACAGTGGCATACAGCCGGGAAGGGATTGCCCTTGGAGTCCTCATGTTAAGTCTGGACCCTGTAACATCTCATGGCATCAGGGCAAGGAAACTTCCTGCTAATTACCATATAGGATCCTCCCTCACCTAATGAACAATGCTGAATAACACTTAAGAGTCATAGAGGCATAGATACGTACACCACGGAAACAGACCTTCGGTCCAACTCATCCATGCCAATCAGATATCCTAAATTAATCTAATCCCGTATGTCAGCATTTGGCCCATATCCCTCTAAACCCTTCCTATTCATGTACCCATCCAGATGCCTTTTAAATGTTGTAATTGTACCAGCCTCCACCACTTCATCTGGCAGCTTGTTCTGTACACGCACCACCCTCTGTGTGAAAAAGGCACCCCTCAGGTCCCTTTTAAATTCTTTCTCTCTCACCTTAAACCTATGCCCTCTAGTTTTGGACTCCTCTACCCTGGGGAAAAGACCTTGTCTATTCGCCCTATCCATGCCCCTCATGATTTTACAAACTTCTATAAGGTCACCCCCACCAACCTCCGACACCCCAGGGAAAATAGCCCCAGTCTATTCAGCCTCTCCCTATTGCTCAAACCCTGTAAATCTTTTCTGAATCCTTTCAAGTTTCACGACATCTTTCGCACAGCAGGGAGACCCGAATTGAATGCAGTATTCCAAAGGTGGCCTAACCAATGTCCTGTACAGCCAAAACATGACCTCCCAACTCCTATAACTCAGTGAACTGACCAATAAAGGCAAGAGTACCAAATGCAGTCTTCACTATCCTGTGTATTTCTCAAGGAACTATGCACTCCAAAGTCTCTTTGTTCAGCAATACTCCGCAGGATCTTACCATTAAGTGTATAAAACCTGCCCTGATTTTCCTTGAAGGAAATTTCTGAAGAAGGGTCTAGGCCCGAAACGTCAGCCTTCCTGCTCCTCTGATGCTGCTTGGCCTGCTGTGTTCATCCAGCTCTACACCTTGTTATCTCAGATAGCTGGAAAAACATTGGTTTGTATGCAGAAAATAGGGAGGGGGATGGGGTAGGGAGTAAACAATAGGATATAGGATAGAGCCAAAAGAGGGAGAAAAGAGCAGTTGGATAGACAAAGGAGTTGATAACGACCTGGCTGGGAAGGTGAATAGCCGTTAACGGACAATGTTAGTGGCTAACAATAGGTAGTACGTAATGGCAAGACATGTGATAGCACGACCTGGTGTGTGGGGTAAGGGTCTAAGACATGGGAGAGTTTAGGCCCTAAAATTAAAATTGCTGCAGTGTTCCAGTGAAGCTCAGTACAAGCTGGAAGAACTACACCTCATTTTCGGCTTGGTGACTCTATAGCCCTCAATATTGAGTTCAATAATTTTAGGGCCTAAACTCTCCCATGTCCCAGCGCCCTACCCCACAAACCAGGCCTTCCATTACACATTACCTATTGTTCGTCACTAACAGTGCCCATTAACAGCTATTCACCCTCCCAGCCTGATCGTTAGCAACTCCTTTGTATATCCAACTGCTCTTCTCTCTCTTTGGGCCCGATCTTTTATTCTATCATTTACTCCCTACCCCACTCCCCTCCTTATTTTCTGCATATAAACTGATGTTTTCCCAGTTACCATCGGTTCCGAAGAAGGGTCACCAGACCCGAAATGCCTTTTTCTTCACAGATGCTGCCGGACCTGCTGAGCTTTCTCAGCAACTTCTGTTTTTGTTCCTGATTTACAGCATCCGCAGTTCTTTTGGTTTTCATCAACAAAGTCTGTCTTTGGTGAGCTGCCAAGATAGGATTAAAACAAATTGAAAAACACAACAGTCAGGCCAGGAGGTGTATGCTAAATTCTTTTCAAGGCTGGAAGCCACAGAGGAAATAATATCGTCGTGGTTATGGCCCTGACCTGATAATCCAGCAGTGCAGGTCGATAATCTGGAAGGTGGAAGTTCAAATTCTACGAATATAACTGGGGAATCTAAATTCAATAAATCTGAACAGAGAATTAGCTCCAGGGAACAGTAACCATGAAGGTTATATTGTGGTGAATGCCTGTCTGCTTCACTAATGCCTTGAAATAAAATTTTCCTGCTCTGTGACAATCCACAACCACAGCAATGTGCTTAATGCTTTAACTTCTCTCTGAAAGGGCCCAGTGAGACGTTCAGTTCATAAAATCCCTTCAAGGTGGATGCAAACCGACCCTTCGAAGAGCATCCCAACTAGATCCACCGCATCCCTGTAACCCTGCATTTCCTATAGCTAATCCACCTAATCTGCACACCATGGGCAGTTTAGTGTGGCCAATCCACCTAACCCAGACTGTGGGAGGAAACCCACGCAGACGTGGGGAGAACTTGCAAACTCCACACAGACAGTTGCCTGAGGGTGGAATCGAACTCGTTTCCCTGGCGCTGTGAGGCAGCAGTGCTGACCGCTGAGCCACTGAGCCACTGTGCCACCTGGCTGTATTTAAGAATGTGACTCACCCCTTTAAGGCCGTAAACGTGGCTTTGCTAGCAACACAGCCTGTGAATGAATTTCTAAGACAAGTGTGTTTCTTATGTGCTGTGAAGCCATGTGATATGTTAATGAGGTGGGATGAAGGAGGTTCAGGGGAGAGGGGAGAGTCATATGTGGAGTATAGGTCTATTAGGCTCAATGGTCATTGTCAGTATTTCAACTACAAAGGGAAGGGCACCATAGTCCTGTTCTCTCATTAAAGACAGAGAGAAAACTATTGGGGGTGTTAAGGAGGTCACGCCCCTGCCTACATCGACGGGAGCTCGAGATGGTCAAGAGTGTCACGTGCGTAGGAGTGACCATCACCAACAATCTGTCCTGGTCCACCCACTTTGAGGTTACTGTCAAGAAAGTACAACAATGCCTCTATTTCCACAGGAGGCTAAGGAAATTCAGCATGTCCTCAAAGATTCTTACCAACTTTTACAGATTCACCATAGAAATGCATCACAACTTGATAAGTCAACTGCTCTACCCAGGGCCGTAAGAAACTACAGAGAGATGTGAACATGGCCCAGTCCATCACACAAACCAACCTTCCATCCATTGACTCCATCTATACTTCCCGCTGCCTGGGAAAGGCGCCAACATCATCAAAGACCCCTCCCACCCCGGTTATAATCTCTTCCAACCTCTTCCATCCAGGCAAGATACAAAAGGTTAAACCCACGTACCAAAAGATTCAAGAACAGCTCCTTCCCCCTTGTTATTAGATTTCTGAATGGATATCTCCGATCTTAAATTTAATGTTGATCTCACTCTTTGTGCACCTTTTCTGCAGCTGTAAGACTGTATTCCTCGCTCTGTTCTATTACCCTAATGCACTTTGTATGGTATGATCTCCCTGTACTGCACACAAAACAAAACTTTTCACTGTACCTAGGCACATGTGACAGTAATAAATTAAATCAAGGGTCACCACATTTTCTTTTACACATTCATGGGATGAGGGTGTTGCTGGCCAGGCAGCATTTATTGCCCATCCCAGACGGCAATTAAGTGTCAACCGCATTGCTGTGGGTCTGGAATCACACATAGGCTAGACCAGGTAAGGATGGCAGATTTCCTTCTCTAAAAGACATTAGTGAACCAGAGATACCAATTTTATTGAATTCATATTCTACCATCTGATGTGGTGGGAATTGAATGCAGGTCCCAGACCATTACCTGGGTCCCTGGATTAAGGATAATACCACAAGGCCATCACTTTTCCCAGCACCTCAGATAAGAGGCAAGGTCAGGAAGGCAGGAAACATGATGGTGACCTCAGCCAGAGCAGGAACTGAACCCATGCATTATGGTGCGCAGTAACCAGCCTAAAGGACTAACCCCCAACCCATACCAAAAATGCATCACACTCTGTAAGTACACCGTGGACCCAAATAAGTGGTGACTTTTTGATTCTGCTGCGTTGTTGTGTGATAGGGTTTTGTAAAAGGAAATATTCCCCATGCATTCTGCATAATCATATACAAAGAATAATTTAAGATTCCATTTGGATGGAAGCCATGAATCACTTGAGCAGTCCGCGAGCTGACGGCAATCAAACACCATTGTACTAATATTTATATCTCTCCTACCAAGTCCATTTCATGTGATACCTTTTGCTGATTTAAATGCCTCACAACATGTGTACTTCAGCACTGACCCCAATTTATTACCTAGTCGAGTTCATATGTATGCATCACAAGGAGTTGAATGTTGACTGGGTAAATTAAGTGTGTTGGCCTCGCATTTTACAGGCTCAATTACACCAACTGTTCGCCTCATCCTCAGCACTTGCTCCTGGCACACATCAGTAGTGCCGATCCCACTCTAATTGCTGAGGTCAGCTTTTTGTCACGTGGAGTCTGTTGTAAAAATGTTATTTGTTTAAATAACACACTGGCTCTGTGAGTTTGCAGAATTAGGAAGACAGCCTTTAACAATTAAAGTTTTCAAGCCCCCAGAAGGTGCAAAAACAAGCATAGGAAAGGAGGTAGATAGCAAACTTCAGGAGGGCGTAGGCTTGTGAAATAGAGGGACAGATGGAGATGAATTTAACATGGACGTTTAGGTTAAGGTCTTGATTTTTCTCTCAATGGCTATGCTGATGGGGAATGTGTCGCTTCTCACCCCCCTACCCCACTGCTATTTCTCTTGTAACAGTCTTATGGGATCATTGACCAGGGTGACATAGTGGTTAGCACTGCTGCCTTCAGAGCTGGGTTTAATTCCAGTCTTGAGCTGTCTAGGCAGAGTTTGTGCATTCTCCCCCTGTCTACGTGGGTTTCTTCTTGCCGGTCCAAAGATGTGCAGCTCAGATTTATGGGTCATGCTAAGTTGCCTGTAGTGTGCAGGTTAGGTGGATTAGCCACGGGAAATGCAGGGATAGGATGGGTTTGGGTGGGATGCTGTTCAGAGGGTCAGTATGGACATGTTGGGCTGAATGGCCTCTATCTGCATTTGATATGGTTTTCCTTCTTAACAAACTGAGAGAGAGAGAGCTAAATGTCAACAGTAGATGCATCATAGCAATGTCTAGCAATTACCATGTAGATGTTATGGATTCTTTATCAGTTCTCACATTGTCCCTGAGTACCGAGGGAGTCCTAGTGTTTTGCTTTACACTGGGAGGAGCAGGTAAATTACAACAACTTAAAAGGCACATGGAAACTTGAGGAAAACCTCCTCGGTTTCTCTACCTTGTTGACCGAATGCATTTCTCAACTCTACGAATAAAGCATCTCAATTATTAATCAGCACGCTTCGATGTGCAGGCTGTCCCATACCCCATAAATCGGTCACTAGCATCTTTTTTAAGATTAGTTTGCGGGATTTGGGTGTTACTGAGAAGGCCAGCATTTATTGCCCATCCCTAACTGTGCTTTGACTGATGGGCTCGCTAGGGCCACTTCTGAGGGCCGTTAAGTGTCAACCACATTGCTATGGGTCTGGAGTCACATGTAGGCCAGACCGGGGGTGGGGGGGGAGGCATTGGTGAACTGAATGGGTTTTTATGACACTTGATGACAGTTGTCATGGTCACCATGACTGAGCCTGGCTTTAGCCACCATACTTTATTGATGGAATTTAAATATCCCTCTAGTTGCTGTGGTGGGATTTCATGCAGTCTGGTGACATAATGACTGAATGTGACTGCCACCTTCATGTCCATAAACAGAGGCGTCTGGACAGATGACGTTGGCTGGAGATTCAACCACCACGGGATACCTGAGTATCTCTCTGGTGACACCCGCTCTTCTGGCATTCAGCTGCTCGCTAAGGTCATCGTAGCACACTTGCAGCACATGTATCGAGACAATTAAGAGGCATTGGGTGGTTACTTGGATAGAATTGGATTCCTGGGGGAGAAAGAAAGGGATTTGCATTAGGTAAGGAGGCTCATTTAACAAGCCAGCACAGGCATGATGGGCCAAATGGCTTCTTTCTGCACTGAAAATGCCTTTTTTGCCAATGTTCTTTGAGACCACACTGTGGCTACCATTTTTATGTCTTCGTGGCTTCCATACTCTCTTGGTCTCCTGGGGAATTGGCTGTCTATGCATGCATCCTTACAGGCTGCTATATTCTGAGTGTCTAGCATCCCAAGTTTGTCCTTATAACCTAGACTAAGGCTTTCTCGCTCTTTTAAATCCTCCAGCCCTCTTCCTTTACACTTGGACATCAATGTTTCACTCCTACCCCATTCCTCGTCTCTCTTTCGTCTGCTCTCTCGATGTCAGAGTGGCATTGACATTTATGCCATTCATCATCGGCACATTTTGCACAGGGGTCAGTTGGCTGGATGGCTGGTTAGCCATGCAGAGTGATTCCAACAGCGTGGATTCGATTCCCCACACAGTGGTGACTCTCAGGCTGAATCACCATCAATTACTTCTCTCTAAATCCAGTAGAACTATGGTTATTTTACATCCCTACACCTTCCAATCTTGAAAAACATACCTTCCCCATTTGAGATAACAAGGTGTAGAGCTGGCTGAACACAGCAGGCCAAGCAGCATCAGAGGAGCAGGAAGGCTGATGTTTCGGGCCTAGACCCTTCTTCAGAAAAAAAGGTTCTGAAAAAGGGTCTAGGCCAGAAACGCAGCCTTCCTGCTCCTCTGATGCTGCTTGGCCTGCTGTGTTCATCCAGCTCTACACCTTGTTATCTCAGATTCTCCAGCATCTGCAGGTCCTACTATCTCTGAAACAACCTTCCCCATTTGATACCACATTCTATGTGAGTTCTTTGAGTTCTTATGTGAGCCCAGATCAGATTTCCAGGTTACTGTTGGATGATGTTTCGCATGATAATGTACATGATGATGTTTAGGCAGCACACACAGAGCTGCACAGGGTCTAACCTCTCTGTAGAACACACACACATAGCTATGGGGCTCACAGTGACATTGGACCTTGGCTCAGAGGCCCAGTTGGTTTTTGTCAACGTTCATCCCAAACAGCTCCATGACGCAGGACTCTGTGCTGTATGGTCTGTTCCCAGGGACGTGCACCGAGACAAACGTTGACTGCGCCTGGAGAACCATGAACTCGGTGAAAGACCTTCTTTGGTCTGCCTGAAACTTGTTGGTCTTACAGAGCAAGGAGTTGACCCTTGACCGTGTGTTGCAGACTGGCACATTCCCAGGTCCAGGAAAACGTGCCAAGGGACACACTAAAGCTTGGAGGCAGCTGCCACCAAGGGGCAGTGGGGTATAGACCCCACTGGGGTCTATTCAGTTATCAGACCCTCCTGGTGCCACCCCCCCATCCCCAAATATATGCAAATTGAGTCTTGTATGTGTAAGAGATGCCTTTCGTTCATTGGATAGAGTCAAACTCCAATGTTTTTGTTTCCTTGATGTGCTACTGTACAGAACCAAACTGCATTGGGATGATGTATATATGCAAAGTTTTTTTTAACGAATAAAGTATATTTTTGAAATAAAAAGCATTAGCTCAGAGGCCCATCGACACATTCACTAAACACTATTTCTACACCACATCCATTAGTAATCAAGTTTGCCTGCATTTAGGGCGAAGGAATGCACATTTGGAGACATGTGCCTGGTCCTGAAAGAGCCACACTGTGACTGAGTCCTGAAGTATCTAAGAATCATCATTGTCACACAGGCAGTTGGCAACAAATCCAGTACATTCCATGAACAAAGCTTCCTTCTTGTTCCGCTCAGAATCAAAGGTTCCGAAATTCCCATAGATTGGAAACTTCACTTTCTTGGTCAGTTTGGTTCCCTAGCACTGCGTCATTCCAGATTTTCCGAACATTCGCCCCTGTTGGAACTGAAGCTAGGAGAGTCGATCACTGGAGATCACATCCTTCAGTTCAGCAACAGCAGGCAGGATCTTCTGACCACCTCTCAGGGTGGGTTTGGAGTCAGGAAGCAGGCCACCTTCCGACCTCCATCGAGTCCAGGGTGAGAGCAGGGAAATCTTCCACAGGCCAAAGGTCACCTCCTGTCCACCCACTATCCACCCACTATCAGTGGTTTGGATCCTGGGATACTCCAAGATCCTAGGCCCCTTGCGGGTGTCATTCTGGCAGAAGCCAGTAGCCTCTCACTGGCACTGCCAAGCATCCTGGCAGGCCTCTGAGTGGCTGATCCTCATGATCATAGAATCCCCTACAGTGCAGATAGAGGCCAATCGGCCCATCACCGGCCCTCCAAAGAGCATCCCTCCCCCACCCAGACATCACATTTCCCATGGCCAATCCACCTAACCTAAAAATCTTTGGACTGAGGGAGGAAACCGGAGCACCTGAAGGAAACCCACACAGACACCAGGAGAATGTGCAAACTCCACACAGACGGTCACCCGAGGCTGGGATTGAACCCAGGACCATGGTGCTGTGAGGCAGCGATGCTAACCACTGAGCCATCATACCATGCTCTTGCAGGATGGAATGTCTACATCTGAGGGTCTTGTTCCAGAGACAAGGTTCACCTGTTACCATAGTGGCAAATATTGTCTACCAATTTTCAACTTCCATCACCTGACTTTAGTGTATTGGAGCAAAAAATGATGTTTATAAAGGATAAATCAGAGTCTCAGAATTAATATGCTGCAGAAAGAGGCCATTCAGCCTACTGTGTCTGTTCTAGTCTGGCTCTCTTGTCTTACACCAGTCTCCTGCCTTTTCTCCGTATCCTTGCACACCATTACCATACAAAAGGCAATCAATGCCCTGTGTAATTAAACTTCAATGCTGACAAAATAACTGCTGTAGTCACCTGACCAAGTTAAATCACTGAACATACTTTAAACTACATTCATCCTCCTCCATTTTAGATTCAATATTTCAGTCTGGGTGTGCGTTTAATGCCACATTTTAATTTTTTTTTGTGGGTAACACGTTATAAAATTCCCCCTTTCTCTCACTGAAGAAAGCCTCGCAATCTCACTCCTTCATTTTGACCTCATTAATTCAGTTTTAATTGAAGAGTGATAGCTACGTGCTAAATCATTAATTAAAAATAGACAGTGTCTGCTGAATGATACCATCGAATGCTAAATTTTGACTGCACAGGCTCGCATATTTTTAAACTGCACACACACACACACATCCGCAATATAAAGACAATGATTTAAAAATTAAAAGTAAATATCTATTTGGCTGTTATTTCTCTTCCTTGCCAGCATAATTTTTAAATATTTAGGATTTGTTAGGTTTTTATCACTCTTTATTTCAATTTATTTCCGAGATTTCGTTGCTATGACACATACTCCTGGGTCCAAATGCAGGCTTAAAAATATTTGTTGCGAGAGCTTAAAAAGAGGGCAGTTGATACCCCTCCTATGCCCTCCTAATAACCATTTTGTTTGATAATGCAGAGAGTTTGTTTCTGTATGGGCATTGTAGTGTCCTCCACCTCCTCAAGCAACACATTTGATTGACCCTAACTAGTGCCTGATGACTGGAGTGTTGGTTTGAGAGAGGACACTGATATCAAGACTCTGTCACCTTAGTTTTTAAAAATTTTGCTGTGCTCATTTGTGGGACGTGGGCATCGCTGGCATTTATTGCCCATCCCTCATTACCTTTGAGAAGGTGGTGGTGAGCTGCTTTCTTGAACCTCTGAAGTCCACAGCCCTCAGGGAGGGGATTCCAGGATTTCGACCCTGCAACAGTGAAGGAATGGTGATATATTTCCAAGTCAGGATGGTGAGTGGCTTGGAGGGGAACTTGCAGGGGGTGGCGTTCCCATGTACCTGCAGCCATTGGCCTTCCAAATGGAAGTGGTCATGGGTTTGGAAGGTACTGTCAAATCTTAATCACCTCAATCCACTTCATGTTCCATTCATAGTGCTGACTAAGGCTGCTTTCCTTGGAGTAAAGGAGACTGGGGTGAGAGGAGAGACATGATTGAGTAGCAGAGATCGGGCAGACAGGAAGATACTTTTCCCCTTAATGGAGGGCTCAATGACCAGGGCACATAGATTTAAGGTAAGGGGCAGAGGAGATGTGGGGAATACCTCTTCTCACCCAGGAGGGTGGTGGGGATCTGGAGCCCACTACTTTTTGACGGTAGGAGAGGCAGAAACCCTCATACCATTGAAGAAATATTTAGATGTGCACTTGGGACACGAAGGCCAAGTGCTGGATATTGGGGTTAGAACTGTTCGATAGCACAGACAGAATGGGCCGAAGAGTCATTTTTTTGTGCTGTATACCTCTATGAGTCTGTGACTTTAAGCCCAGCCGCACTGAAAATGGTTGTGCAAATTTGGGGCCGTGACAGTATCACGAGTGAAGCATAGCACAAGTGACTTCTTCTGAAACCAGGAATAAATCATCACATTCCTTCTACTTTTCTCTATTGGTTTGACTGGCAAATTAGTTATTAATTTGTGTGAAAGTACAGAGAAAGATAGAGCACATCAGCAGTTAGATCAGTGCCTTCCTCCCCAGGATGTCCCACAGGGTTTCAGAATGCAGCTCTGAAATGTAATTACTGTTGTCTTTCTTAGAAAATGTGACTCACAGTTGCGCATAGCAAGATATAGACTCAGAAACAGCAAGGAGACAAAGGGACAGTTAATATTGCAGTAGAAAGGAGTAAGGAGGATAGCAGAGACACTGTGTTTTCTTCTGAAAGTAGCCCTGTGGAACGTTTACAACTAAACATGTTTCGCACCCAATTTAAGGGGGGTGGCGCATTTCCAATAATGTCTTAATATTCCCTCCATCAGACTATAAAGGACATAGGGAATTGGAGCTAGAGGAGAACATTTGGCCCATCGAGCCTGCTCCATGATCTTGGCTGATCTTCTGCCTCAACTTCACTTTCCTACCCATTCCCCAAGCCCCTTGATTCTGTAAGCGTCCATCTATCCAAGCCCTAAATATGTTCAAGGATGGAGCATCCAGTACTCTCTGGGTTAAGCACTCCAAAGATTCACAGCATTGATAAGGAGAAATTTCTCCCTATCTCAGAACTAAATGATTTTCCGCTTGCCCTGATTCTGTGTCCTCATGTTCTAGATCTGCAATCGGCTCACTCATTCCCACCCAAGGATGGCATGGTGGCTCAGTGGTTAGCACTGCTGCCTCACAACACCCAGAACATGGGACCAATTCCGGCTTCGGGCGACTGTCTGTGTGGAATTTGCCCATTCTCCCTGTGTCTGCGTGGGTTTCCTCCGGGTGCTCTGATTTCCTCCCACAGTCCGAAGATGTGCAGATTAGGTGGATTGGCCGTGATAAATTGCCCATAGTATCAAGGGGATTTGTAGGCTAGATAGATTAGCCATGGAAAATGCAGGGTTACAGGGATAGGGTAGTGGGGTGGGCCAAGGTGGGAAGCTCTTTGGAGGGGTGAATGGCCCGCTTTCACACTATAGGGATTCCATGAGCCTTCATTGTACTGCCTCCAATGCAATACAAAAATATCCATTCTTAATTATGGACAACTATATTATACCAACTATATCCTCTCCAATTATAGCAAGACCAATTGTATTCTTGTGGTCCAGTCCTCTCGCAACAAAACCCAATATGATACATTTACAACTTGGTGTGCCTGTACGCTAACCTTCTGTGCAAAATGAGTCCCTCTGAACCTCAACGTTAACCCTTCTCACACCTTATCAAAATACTCTGCTGTTCTGTTCTTATAGCCAACCATGACCTCATGTATCAACTTGTTACATTCTAGTTACCACCTTTTTGCACACTCTTGTAATACTTTGCAGATGCAAGAGGTTAGAACTCAGTTCTTTAAGGTGAAAATGGAATGCAACGGTTGCGGGTGGAGGTGTGGTGATCATACTCTCTGGGTCAAGATAAATCTATGTGATATATGTTGATAAATTTGGGAAGTGTGGAAGTACAAAGGGATCTGGGTGCCCTTGCCCAATGAAAGTAGACAGGAAGGTGCAACAAGCAATGAGGAGGACAAATGATGCTTCTTTGGCCTTAATTGCAAGAGAATTTGAATTCAGAAGTGAGGATGTCTTTCCAAGATGATACAGGGTCATGGAGAGATCATACCTGAAGAATTGCATCTAAATTTGGTCTCACTACCGAAGAAAAGATATACTCATCATCGAGGGAGAGGTTAAGTCGACTGATACCAGATGTCAGCTCTGTCCTACGAGGAGAGATTAATTCGACCGGGCCTGTAATCCCAGGAGTTTGGATGGATGAGAGGGGACTTGATTGAAATGTATAAAATTCCAAAAGGGCTGGACAGACTAGATGCAGGGAGGATAATTTCCCTGGCTGGGGGTGTCTGGAATCAGCGCACAGTCTCAGGATATGGGGTAGACCATTTAGTTTCTTCACTCAAAGGGGAGAAGCCCTCCGAGGCCAAGTCATTGAATATATTCAAGCAAGAGGTTGATTTTTTTTGGCATTAAAGGCAACATGGGGTATGGGGGAAAAATGAGGAACATGGCATTGAGATAGAGGATCCCCCATGATTATATGGAATAGCAGGGGAGGAACAAGGAACTGAATGGTCTCCTCCTGATTCTAGTTTCTATGTTTCTATCTGCAACTGAAACCTATTGAAAATCAAGTAATAGATTTCATCCTGGATCACAGAGATAGGGAAATACAGAAACAGAGAGAGACAGAGAGAGAGACAGAGAGAGAGTGAGAAAGAGAGAGATAGACACAGAGAAAGAGAAAGTGAGAGAGAGAGACAGAGAGAGTGAGAGACAGACACGGAGAGAGAGTGAGAGAGAGAGAGAGAGAGAGAGAAAGAGGGGGGAGGAGGAGCATTTGTTTCCAAGAGAAACAGGTAGAAAGGCTTTTGTTGTGTGTTACTGACCAAACAGAATGCTAGTGAGAGATAGTAGGAACTGCAGATGCTGGAGAATCTGAGATAACAAGGTGTAGAGATGGATGAACACAGCAGGCCAAGCAGCATCAGAGGAGCAGGAAAGTGACCTGAAACGTCAGCCTTCCTGCTTCTCTGATGCTGCTTGGCCTGCTGTGTTCATCCAGCCCTACACTGTGTTATCTCAGAATGCTAGTAAGAACTGGTTTGTTGTTTGTAAGAGCCAGGACTTATAAAGATTTAAGGAACAAGAAACTGCTGAAGGGGGCCTTGCTGCTGGGAGTCAGTTCAGGAATATTAGAAGACTGAATGGAATGATTTTCAGAAAGATACTAGAAGACTCGAGATAACAAGGCGTGGGG
>JAHRHZ010000031.1:24952109-24964627 GCA_024137785.1 Ginglymostoma cirratum
CCTAAACCCTTCATCAGAAAATGATGAAGGGTCTAGGCCCGAAACGCCAAGTTTTCCTGCTCCTATGATGCTGCTTGGCCTGCTGTGTTCATCTGGCCCCATGTTTGTTATCTCACTTAATTATGATAGTTAGTTAATGACAGCTTATCAGTTTGTCAAAAGCATCCCACCGCCATAATAGGCTTACTTCAATGTTCATAAATTATCTCCTCTGAGCTGCCATGAACCATGTCTCCTAACAAAACAGGCATGACTCCATGAAAGTAGCAGGAGGTCTAAAATGCTCACACCCACCATGCAGAGGGCAAAAGTGGCATTGATGTGAATTTGCTATCTTTGCTGTGATACTGAGTCCGTATCACAAGTGATAGGAATGGTGGCGGCATTTCCAAAGCTGAATCCCACCCACCATTTTTAAATACCTCACATTCTCCAGAAAATGGTGAAAATGGGCTTTCTTCCACACAACTGCTGGCATTTTCTGCCACTTTATACTTTGAGATTCTCTATCGGTGACAGCACCATTAATTTGTCTACTTTTGCAAATTGTTCTGAGCGGGTTTGATGATAGGTAGGTTAATATGGATTTTGCATTGTAAATAAAACTATGCTAGGGGCGCTGTGGAGGCCATTCTGCCCCTTGAGTTTATGCCAACACACCAAGCTTTCCCCTCCTATCCCATTTCCCTTTAAGATTTGAATGTGACCATTCCTTCCCTTGCCATTTGGGAAAAGAGAGAATCTGTTCGTGTTTGTAGAGAAGTGACATATCTTCTTGTCACTGCTGCCTTGAAGGCATGATGGGTAAATTGCAGTGATGACCCAGAAATACAAAATATAAGCCAATAACACGATAACTCAACTGGAGGGCACTCTACCATCTGAGAGTTTTAAAGATGTTTGGAACAGAAGAAAAATACATTTCACTGCAGAAAGAAAAGACATTTCAAATGACATTTTCTGTGAGGCCTTCGAGAGAAATTTCCCAAAACAGAGAGCTGCAGCACCACATTTTAAAAAGAAAAGTAATCTAACCCTCACACTGCATTTTGCGGAGATCTTTGGACAATGGTTTCAAATCTATCTCTCGCAGGTTATGTTTGAAAAAGATGCTTTCTGTAAACCTTTAAGGATGTTCCATTTGTCTGTGGAGCTGATTAATCACCATTCAGTCGGGGTTTTCAGTCCTTTGTCCCCTTTGTTTTGTTTCCCTGGAGTAACTAAGTGCAGTTTGCTATTCTGGTTGGCAGGTAAATAAAAAGGCAGGATCATTTTCCTTACCCCACTGGGTCTTTTGCAATATTTGGACGCCATCATGTGCGCCAATCTGCTCGCAATAAAACTCTCGCCTGATGTAACTAGTATCTTGTGCCCCGCTTTATCTCTGCTCATAACTTCTCTGGTAGAGCTGCCAACTGCAACTTCATCGAAAATAAATTGTAATGGCTGTTTACCTAACTTTCCACAGCTGTTTTTCCTGAGGCCTGCCAACCCCTAATCTGCGATGCTCTGGAATCCGCAAACAGCAACTTTGCATGTCGAGCATAACTTTTTATAGCAAGTCAGCTTTTGGTAGTTATTAGCAACATAATGGTGAATTTTTGGTCTATAAAGCCGTTGGAATACAGAAAGAGGGACAGGCCATTCAGGGTTTTGAACCACAGACACTGCAACTCAAGGTATCCTGTTTCAGAGATAGCAGGAACTGCAGATGCTGAAAAATCTGAGACAACAAGGTACAGAGCTGGACAAACACAATAGGCCAAGCAGTATCAAAGGAGCAGGAAGGCCGACGCCTCAGACCTAGTCCCTTCTTCAGAAATTTCTGAAAGGTCTAGGCCCGAGCCTTCGGCCTTCCTGCTCCTCTGATGCTGCTTGGCCTGCTGTGTTTGTCCAGCTCTGCACCTTGTTGTCTCAAGATATCCTGTAATGGGTTGTATGGTCCACTTAAAGGGAAGGTTGAATTAAATGTTTGGCTGCATTATAAATCGTCATGCCCATACGCTCCGACATTATTTCTTCGATTTGTAAGTGTATCTGTAGACGTTATTCCTGAAAGAGGGATTCAGCATCATCGACAGTCCCTCAAGAGATGAAGATGACTCTCTTTCACTCTCAGGGTGAGCCCGTTGGTGGCTGTACATTTCGACGTGGCTACCGCAGGCTCTGTTACACAGGGGGCAGAAGGAGGTGGGTGGGAAAAGGGGTGGGTGGGGCGTGGCTGCGCCAATGTGTTTCACCTGGCTTCCACTTTTACCCTACGGCAACTCTCGAGGTTCTCGGTGCCTTCCCAGATGCCTCCTCCTCCACTTCGTAAGGTCTTGGGCCAGTGATTCCTGAGTATCTGAGGGAATGCTGCACTTCGCCAGTGAGGCTTTGAGGTTATCCCTGAAGCGCTTCCTATGTCTGACCAGGCCAGACCCCCTCAAAATATTTTAAAAAGGTAGCCTAGACCCTAACTTTTTCCTATATTAAAGGCAGATGAGAAGTGGGTGTTCCAGATACTGGCCAAACGACTCAACCTTAAGCGGAACACAATTTATTTAAACACTACAGTTAAAACATGAACAAAAGAAAGCGGAATTTGGAATAACTTACTTATTGGAAAACTTAACCAAGTACTTGATACGGAAAGTTAACTAATTAGCTGTTCCCATATAGCAACATCCTATAAACACATTCCTGGGCAAAAAATGGTAAATTCAAAGACAAATTCTTAACGGGCAGGAGGGAACAAGATCCAGAGAGATTTCAGAGAAAGGCACTTAGGAATCATTTACTGAAGCTTCTGATATTCCATACATCTTGTGACTGCTACAATTTAAAAAAAGAACGAGAAAACCCTGAAATGGGGGAACTGGCCAGCACCACACCACCCCCCCACTCCCCGTTTCCATTGTTAAAATGCCTTAGCTTTCTAGCTCTCTAGACTGTTTGGCATCTCTGCCTTTACAACCTCTCTTCAAAGAAAAACCCAGGACGAAACAACCTTTGTAAAGTGATGGTATCACCACGATCCACATGGGACTTGCTCACCATTTCGGAGCTGGGAGGAGAGCACTTGCTTGGGGAGTCTCACTTCGGTCATGGGGATGATGTACCCAGTCCATCACAGCCAATCAGGGGTGATCAGTGCCTTAATGCTGGGAATGTTGGCCTGGTCAAGGACACTGGTGTTATTGCGTTTTTCTTCCCAGTAGATTCGGAGGATTTCGCACGAGCAGAGTTGGTGATACTGCTCCAGCTCCTTGAGGAGTCCGCTGCAGACGGTCCTTGTCTCAGAGCCACATAGGAGGGTACCAGGGACTATCTTGGTCATGGCTGTAAACAACAACAGCGTGATCATTCCCATCAGTACATGACAACTGGCAAAATTCAGCCAACCAGAAATACCATCAAAGTATGCATACCTTAAATTTACAACCTTGTGGGTGACCTTACCAGAAGACTGGTGACATGGGAGCAGGATTAGGCCCGTTAGCTCCTCAAGCCTCGTAAAGGACATTCAATGAGGTCATGTCTGATCTGATAATCCTCAACACTTTCCTACAGGAAAACAAACACAGAAATTGCTGGAAAAAACTCAGCAGCATCCGTGGAGGCATGTATAGAGTTAACATTTTGGGTCCAGTGACCCTTCTGCAGAACTTTCCACATTTCTGAGATAACACGGTGTAGAGCTGGATGAACGCAGCAGGCCAAGCAGCATCAGAGGAGCCGGAAGGCTGATGCCTCGGGCCTAGACCCTTCTTCAGAAAATTTTCTGAAATGTCAGCCTTCCTGCTCCTCTGATGCTGCTTGGCCTGCTGTGTTCATCCAGCTCTACACCTTGTTATCTCAGATTCTCCAGCATCTGCAGTTCCGACTATCTCTTTCCACTTTTCTGCCTTTTCCCCACAGCCCCCGATCCTCGTACTGATCAAAAATCTGTCTGTGTTAAACATACTTAACGACCCAGCCTCTATAGTCCTCTGTGGTAAAGAATGCCACATTACCCTCTGGGAGAAGAAATTCCTCCTTATCTGTGAATTAAGGGTGACCCCTTAATCCGAGATTATGCGCTCTGGTCCTACAAGGGGAATCCACTTCTACCCTGTCGGGCCTCGTAAGAATCTCACATGTTTCATTAAGGTCTCCGATCCATTTTCTAAACTCCAGTAAGTACAGGCACAGCAAGCCATTGTATGATGCATTCCACTGTGGGTCACACAGCCATAATACCCACCTGCTTTCCTGCTAACTCTACAAAGCAGCAAATCACAGACAGAATTTGAGTAGGACAAGTAAAGACGTTTAGGGATCCATCACAGAAGCCAGGTTGGGCATTATTGGGCCGCTGGGCATGTAGAGAGGTGCAGTAGTTTACAGGGAGTACATCTTCCCTAAGTTCAGGATTGATACTGAGGGAAATTGAGTATTACCTCCCCCCTCTATAGCATGTTCTTGTGTGTCATATTCTTGGTCTTTTTGTGCTCCCAGATGTATTTAAAGAGCTTACTGATTTAAGGAAAACATGAACTTCATTTGAGGAATATCATTCTGAGGTTTCATCGTGCCATAAGGCTGCAAGACAGAGATTGAGAGCAAGACTGGATGACATTACATCATTTCTTTGCAATGATATAAACAGCGTCTAATGATCGTGTCACAGGGCCGGCATTAATCCCTTACCATACAATTCGCACGCCCTCAGCATCTTGACCAATATTCATCCCTGAATCGACATAAACCCAAAAAAAGAGAAGCAAATTCTAATGACCGTCTCAAGGCTCTTTGTAGGAGTTCACTGTGCACACATTGGATGCTGTACCTGCTTCATTACAGCAATAAAAATGTGTCTTGCGAAATCTTTTGGGACGTCCTGAGGTCTGGAAAGGTGCTACATAAATGCAAGATTGTTTCCATCCCGTTTGTGACTTGCTCAGTCCCTCCTCTATTTCTCCGATGCCATGCATTACCCACTTGCTGCATTGTCAAAGTGCCTTTACATAGAGGCGTGAACTCTAAAGGGAGAGCTGCCTCAATGCCCGTCCTGTTTTGTCTCCTGTGCGGCACATTCCCGAGTGCCACTTGACTTGCGGAGAATGTTGTTAGTCACTCCCAGCCTGGATACAAGTACTGTGCCACCTAAATGCACTGGGATGGGCATTGTATTCAGCTACCCTGACAGAAATCAGAGCAGCTGCAAAACATGGAAGCCCATTTCTGCTTTTCTACCCTGTCAGTGTGACACTAATTCGCTCCCCCCACCCCGGCTTCAAAGAATGATACTTTTTTTATCACAGAATCAGAAGCCCTGACCTACCAATGGGAACATTTCGAGGACCAGCCCTCACGGCAGGACTGACCTAACCAGAGCCAACATTGTGATAATGGCTGGATGTTGTGATGTCATTTGAGGAATAAAAGTTGACCAAAGACCAACTGTCCTACTGTCCTAAGGAATCTTTTATTTTTATCTCCCTGATTAGGAAGTCCGAGAGTCATGTTCATATAGTTGTCTTATTTCCGAGCACTTTGCCCACAGACTTGGTATCACGAGTACAAGTCTAAACACTTCTTCAATGTGACGAGGGTCTCTGCCTCTCCCACCCTTACAGGCAGTGAGTTCCAGATTCCCACCACACTCTGGCTGAAAAGGTTTTTCCTCACATTTCCCCTAAACCTCCTGCCCCTTACTGTAAATCTATACCCCCTGGTCACTGATTCCTCTATTAAGGGGAAATGTTTCTTCCTGTCTACCCTATCTATGACCCCCATAATCTTATACATCTCAATCATGACCCCCCCCTCAATCTCCTCCGCTCTGAGGAAAACAACGCCAGTCTGTCCAATCTTTCGTCATCACTGAAACTCTCCTGGCCAGGCAACATCCTGGTAAATCTCCAGTGCTATCACATCCCTCCTATAATATGGATTCCAGAACTGCACGCAGTAGCCTCGGAAATCAATCAAGGAGTCATTCCTGGTCTCCAGGCCAATATTAAGCTCTCGATCTACATCACAAAGTTATCTTGCTATCACACCATACTGTCTGGCCAATTGGTTGCTTCATTTCCCTCGTTACAAGAAGTTTCTACATTCTACCTGCTCTGGCAGTTGGGAAAAACGCGATCTAAATGCAAGTCCTTTTTTTCCCTTTATTTGCCTTCGGTAAAACCTTCAAGTGGTAAAATGGATAGCAAGAGCATAAATACGCTGGAGTCTTTATTTTCTGAAGCTGGGATTTGTGCCCAAGTTTGCAGGCATTTTTCTGACAACATTTTAGACCCAAATACTCCGTAATCTCACTTGGATTTGCCCAAGCCTAACATGGGTATAATGGGGATTAGCCATTGCAAACAATCTGGCTAAAACACGGCAGTCTGATAACGCTGCCAGTAAGTTGCAGCTTTCTGACTATAAGACTAGGCTGTGAGACCACCATTGCCATTAATTCTTTAATCATTACACACCTTACAGCTTTCATTACACATGATACATGGCCTTCAGCAAAACGCTCGACAAGGTTCCACATGGAAGACCATTTAGTAAGGTTAGATCACATGGGATCCAGGGGGAGCTGGCCAATTGAATACAAAATTGGCTTGAAGGTAGGAGACGGTGGTGGTGGTGGGAGGGTTGTTTCTCAGACTGGGGGGGGCCTGTGACCAGCAATGTGCTACAAAGATCAGTGCTGGTCCACTGTTTGTCGTCATTTGTATAAATGACTTGGATGTGAACGTAAGAGGTACGGTTAGTAAGTTTGCAGATGACACTAAAATTGGAGGGGTTATGGACAGCCAAGAAGATTACCTCAGAGTACAACGGGATCTTGATCAGATGGACCAATGGGCCGAGGAGTGGCAGGTGGAGTTGAATTTAGATAAATGTGAGGTGCTGCATTGTGGTAAAGCAAACCAGGTCAGGACTTGCACAGTTAATGGTAGCACCCTGGGGAGTGTTGCCAAACAAAGAGGCCTACAGGTTCAGGTTCACAGTTCCTTGAAAGTGGAGTCACAGGTAGACAGAGTGGTGAAGAAGGCATTTGGCACACTTGCCTTCATTGATCACTACATTAAGTAAGAGGAGTTGGGCTGTCATGTCGCAGCTGTATAAGACATTGGTGAGGCCATTTTTAGAATACTGTATACATTTCTGGTTGCCCTTCTATAGGAAGGATGTTGTTAAACTTGAAAGGGCTCAGAAAGGATTTACAAGGATGTTGCCAGGGTTGGAGTGTTTGAGCTAGAGGGAGAGGTTGAATAGGCTGGGGCTATTTTCCCTGGAGCGTCGGAGACAGAGGGGGCACCTTATACAGATTTATAAAATCATGAGGGGCATGGATAGGGTAAATAGCCAAGGTCTTTTTCCTAGGGTGGGAGAGTCCAAAACTAGAGGGCATGGGTTTAAGGTGAGAGGGGAAACATTTTAAAGGGACCTGAGGGGTAACAGAGGGTGAGCTTCCAGACAAAGTGGTAGAGGCTGGTACAATTACAACATTTAAAAGGCATCTAGACATGTATATGAATTGGAAGGGTTTAGAGGGATATGGACCAAATTCTGGCAAATGGGACTAGGTCAGATTGGGACAACCTGAATGGGGACTACTGTAATTTTGTTGCACTTTCTGTAATCTTCATGTTCAAATATTTTGCGACGCATTTTCACAAGCTTTATTTTAAAGTATATTTTTGGAGCTACCTGATGCTGGATAGTTGCTGTAGCTCTCGAAACAAAGACATGGGGCAGGAATAAGGAGAGAAGGCGACACATTCTGTTGCACCACGAAGACTGTGGCTGTGTAGAATCTGTTTGGTACAGTAAGTCACTGCCTGAAATCTGGAACGTGACAGCAAGGACAAAATGCTACAAACTTGCACAAAATTACTCTGTTATTATTCTTCACCAGACATCACGAGCTACAGGACCTGCAAACAAAGAGGTTGATCAATTTTAATGTGGCTTATATTTTGCAACAGGTTTCAAAGGACCGGAAGTGAAGGCTTTAAAAAGAGAAGATTAGAAATTACAATGAAGAAATATGGGGGGAGAAAAGATTTTATTTTCTGATAGCTTATTGAACAATTCACTGCCTTTCAGCAACGACCCTCTTCACCTCCTTCCTAGAGAATACTCACAAGCTAAGAGGCACAGGCTGTGTCCAGGTCTGTTTGCTGAGATTCTTTCCTTCAGGGTGTTTTTGTGGATCTTTTGGATGTGATAACAAGTGTGGCGGAGAGCTCAGCTCCTTGTCCCCTCCTCCTCACTCCGGTTCGCTTAATTCCATTCACTTCCAATGTCGAATGTCCCACTGTCAATTTCAACATTCAGTTTCAACCTGGGTTCCGTAAGAGCGTAAGGTATAGGAGCTGAAGGTGGCCACTCAACCCATCTAGTCTGCACTGCCATTCGTGCCTGATTTGATCTTCAAGCCTACCTTTTCCCCAAATTCCTTGCTAAGACCATAAGATGTTCTCATTTGTCACGGCTTTTAGATCTCTTTGCACTGCGGGCAACAGTTAATGACAAATAGTTTCACTATAGCTTTTGGTGAGTGCTATCAGATGGGTAGATTTGTAGTGCTCCTTCCTATTCTGTGTGGTGCAGACTGCAAATTAGTTACACCATGCTTCACTAGATGATGCTGAAACAGTCACGGCTCAATTGCACTGTAATTTTCATTAACACAACAGATGGCCACAGACGAAACTGTCTGTCCCTTTGAAGGTCATAAACGCTTCAGCTGCATCTTACCTTGGGAATGGGATGACAATAGGCACTTTAAAGACACAGCAGCAGGGAGGCAAGCCGCTTAAAAGATTGAAAAAAAAACGAAACACACCGGGGACTGGAAATGTAAAAGTGGCTGATCAAGAAATGGCAGGCTGAAAGAAAATCAAATACAATTTAGATAGTACTGGGCTCATTTAACAAGAAACCTCCAATCAATAAATTCCACTGGATATTCAACTGGGGCAGAAAATTGAATGGTTAAAAATAAATGAGAAGCAAACTTGCCACTGACAGTCGGACACGTAAAGGGACTATTCGAGTTCTCATTTTAAACAAATCCAAATTTTTAAAAAACATCCATCTCATGTGCAGAAAAGCCATGCTTTCAATCAATTGAGGGTGGCATGGTGGCTCGGTGGTTAGCCTCGATACCTCATGGCGCCAGGGACCCGGGTTTGAATCCAGCCTCAGGCGACTGTCTGTGTGGAGTTTGCACATTCTCCCTGTGTCTGTGTGGGTTTCCTCCAGGTGCTACAGTTTCCTCCCACAGTCCAAAGATGTGCGGGTTAGGTGGATTAGCCATGCTAAATTGCCCATAGGGTCCAGGGATATTTTGGTTAGGGGGGTTATAGGGGGATGGGTCTGGGTGGGATGCTCTGAGGACTGATTGGGCCGAAGGGCCTGTTTCCACACTGTAGGGATTCTATGATACCTGCTTCTCAATATACTTGAGACATCCATAGATGGTTTATAGATCTCTGGTGATCCTCTGTAACCATAGCTGACCAACGCTCTGACATGAACAGTTTAGCTGAGGGAAAACCAAGTCATAACTATGACACAGTGAACAAACAAACTGGAAACTATCAGGAAGGAAGACTTTGATACATGTTGCAGTTTTTATTCCATCGATGTCTCAAGTCCCGTCAGAAACAATGGAGCACTTTGGAAGTGCAGTGGTATAAGAAATACCAGAGCTAATGTCTGCACAGTAGGCTCCCACAAGCAGCAATCTCAAATATACTCAGATTGGAGGCCTGTGACCAGTGGTGTGCCTCAGGGCTCGTTGGCTGAGTCCACTGTTTTAGTTGTCATTTATATAAGCGATTTGGATGTGAACAGAGGAGGTATGGTTCGGAAGTTAAACAAGGAACAAAAACAAAGTTGCTGGAAAAGCTCAGCAGGTCTGGCAGCATCTGTGGAGGAGAAAACAGAGTTAACGTTTCGGGTCCGGTGACCCTTCCTCAGAACTGAGGAAGTTAGGAAGTTTGCAGATGACACCAAAATAGGTGGTGTAGTGGACAGCGAAGAAGGTTACAGGGTACAGTGGGACCTTGGACAGAAGGGCAACTGAGCCGAGGAATGGCAGATGGAATTTATTTTGGTAAATGTGAGGTGCTACACTTTGGTAAGGCAAGTCAGGGTAGGATTTATACACTTATTGGTAAGGTCCTGGAGAGTATTACTGAACAAAGAAACCTTGAGGTGCAGGTTCATAGTTTCTTGAACGTACAATTGCTGGTAGATAGGGTAGTGAATGAGATGTTTGGTACGTATGCTTCTAGTAGTCAATGCAATGAATGTAGGAGTTGGGGAGGTCATGTTGCAGTTGTACAGGACTTTGGTTAGGCTACTTTCGGAATACTGCATTCAATTCTGGTCTCCCTGCTATATGAAGTATTTTGTGAAACTTGAAAGGGTTCAGAAAAGATTTACAAGATTGTTAGGGTTGGAGGGTTTGAGCTGGAGAGGCTCAGTAGGTTGGGGCTATTTACCTTGGAGCGTCGGAAGCTGAGGGTTGACCTTACACAAGTTTATAAAATCATGAGGGGCCTGGATAAGGTAAATAGCCAAGGCCTTTCCCCAAGGACAGGGGAGTCCAAAACTAGAGGGCAAAAGTTTAAGGTGAGAGGGGAAAGATTTAAAAGGGGCCCAAGGAGCAACTTTTTTCACACAGAGGATGGTGCGTGTATGGCATGAGCTGCCAGAGGAAGTGGTGGAGGTGGGTACAGTTACAACACTTAGAATGCATCTGGGTGGATATACGAATAGGAAGGGTTCAGAGGGATACAGGCCAAATGCTGGCAAATGGGGCTAGATTAGTGTGGAATATCTGGTGAGCATAGGCAAGTTGGACCAAAGGGCCTGTTTCCTTGCTGCACAACTCTCTGACTCTATTGTTATTGAGATGCTGATTTTGGGCCTCAGTATGGTGGCATTCTCACCTGTGGATTGTGATATTCTGTGCTTAATTCTCACTCCAGGATTTGCAGAATGATGCAGCACTGAAAATCAGCAATGGCCGCTTGTAACATGTTTGTGTCCCAGATCATGATGAATTAAGATAGGTGCCGAGGCCCTATGTTATATGAAGAGATCCTATAGCAATACCAAAAATATTGTGTTTGTCTAACAGAAGGGGCAATGAAAATAGAAAGAAGAAAGCTTTATATTTTCATACGTACATAGGCAAAGGTAAAATCTAATGAACTAATCAAAGCATATTTACATTTGGTAGTACAGAGCTCGAGTATTGCTGAGAAAACACAATTTTGTTGATTCTTTTCAGGACACTTTGCAAGAATAGCAATTTTAGAGGAAAACCACCATTTCTACTTTACGAGAAGAGAATGCTGATTGGGTGGCAAGTGGACTTTTGGCATCACAGGGGAGAGAGTATGAGTTAATGATGATTGGTAGTTAACTGACAGGCTGTGTTCAAATTTTAAACTAGGCATGTTGACTATGATTGGGGCAAACGTTGACAAAAAGTGGCCTTTTCAGTAATAAAACATAAATCTTGCAGTAAGCGTATTTGGACTATCAAATGTTTTCGACTGAGAATACTTTATGATTTTTTAAATTTGCGTATATAAACTTTTCATCCACAGCAACGCAAGTGGGATTACATAGATCAGCACTCACAAAAAAAATTGAAAACATTCTCTTTCGGGTGTGTTTTGGACAGCAAATTCACCACCGGTGTCCTCAAATGATAAATGATGAAGTTTATCTCTTTCTTTGCACGTCATGCTTCGGCCAGACTACATTTCTTGTAGCATTGTTATCTCCATTACTGTCCTGATGTTTTTCAGACACGAAAATGACCTCTTTCCTGAGCTTTTGTGATCATAAGATTCAAAAAGAACCACAACTTTAATGCCACAATAGTGAAAGCCAGCTGAATATTACCTTGGGTGTTGACTTCAGACAAGTCCTGGTGGCATCATTGTTCGCACTGAGGTGCGGTGGAAACCAAAAATGATTTGAACATGGACCAGTGTTCTGTGGAGATACAGAAGAAAGTGTATATTTGGTACAAGACTGCAAAAACAAACCCCGAATCTGGGCAGCAATCAACTGCAGAACAGATCCAGCAAATGTCCAGCATATGTATGTAATATGTATGCATGGAGCGTCGTTATTTTTCTACAGAAGTTTTTTTTTTAACTGCCTGCCATTGTGTGTCCCTGCCATGTTAAATGCACTATCGCATGACTCTCCTCCACACCCACTTTGTGGTCACTGCCTGGGTCACCACTATGTCATACACTTCACAGAAAAGTAGGATGCACCCAATGGGAAGGCCATTATTCGGGTAACACCTCCCTTCTAGGAACAGTGAGTTGATAGGCATGTGGAAGATCTGGTGTAGAGTCAACAGATATACTGAAGAATCTTGCTTTTCTGAGGTTATCCAAAAAACACCCTTACTTTTTCAGAGACAGCAGGAGCTGCAGATGCTGGAGAATCTGAGATAACAAAGTGTAGAGCTGGATGAACACAGCAGGCCAAGCAGCATC
>JAHRHZ010000031.1:24969627-24982139 GCA_024137785.1 Ginglymostoma cirratum
ACCCTTCATCAGAAATGGATTTCTGATGAAGGGTTTAGGCCCGAAACGTCAAGTTTTCCTGCTCCTATGATGCTGCTTGACTTGCTGTGTTCATCCAGCCCCACGCTTGTTATCACTTGGCTCGCTCGCTGTTTGTGGGATCTTGTTGTGCCTCGTCCAGCTGCCTGCACACGAACCGGAGATTGCGCTAGAGAAGTGAATGATTGGATGCAAAATGGAGTTGGGAATGCGATGTCGGATAAAATCAATTTTGTTTCCATTTTGGGATGGATTTTAACATACTTTGTTGAGTATCGACAAAATCTCTCAGCCGCTGTACAATTTTTACCCCCATGTGTTTGGTTCAGATTCTGTGTGGAGTCTTCAAGTGTCTAAGCTCATGAAAGACAAAAATTACTCGATGTAATCTGGGATGGTAAACCGTAAAGCAAGCACCAGTTTATTAAGGGGAGTCTTTTGGTGCAGTGGGCAGTGCACTACCTCTGGACTAGCAGCTTCAGAGGTTCGAGTTCCACATCAGGACTTCTTGCCAATGGAAGGTGTGCTTGTAATGTGGCCAAATGAGTTGATTGCCAGTCTGTAAACCCTTAAAATACACCCGATAGTGAGTCCGAGGCTGCTAGCTTGCTGCAGGCAATGGTAAACAACTGCATGGAGGAAAATCTCCAGATTAACCCTTGGAAATGAGGATGGGAGAAAAGATTGACAGGCAATATCAGCTTGATTTTTCTCATATTCATTCACAGGTAAGACAGTGGTAGGCTGATCAACATTGCCAGGCACATGGTGCACGACAGTTCTACGTTGGTGACATTGGCTTGGAATGACACGTTGGTTGCCCTGAAGGATAACGGTGAGCCAATGCTTTTCTTTATGATGACTCATTTCCGTTACATGGACGTTTTTCTGTTGTCAGTCAACAGAGTATCAGATTTGTTGGATCTAATATCCCAATTTCATTGCTCAGACCATTGAGTATGGGACATCATGTTGAGGTTATACAGGACATTGGCGAGGCCACTTTTGGAATGCTGGTCACTCTGCCACAGGAAGGATATTATCATATTGGAGAGGGTTCAGAAAAGATGTACAAAGGCGTTGCCAGGACTAGAAGGTTTGAGTTATAAGGAGAAGGCTGGATGGGCTGGGATTTTTTTGACTGGATCATAGGAGGTCGATAGGGGTTTATAAAATCTTAAGGGCATAGATAAGATGAATGGCAGGTGTCTTTTCCCTAGGGGTGGGGGATTTCAAAACTAAGGAGCATAGGTTTAAGGTGAGAGGGGAAAGATTTAAAGGGATCCGAGGGGCAACTTTTTCACACAGAGGGTGGTCCATGTATGGAATAAGCTGCCAGAGAAGTGGTAGACATAGGTGCAGTTACAACATTTGAAAGATATTTGGACAGGTACACAAATAGGCAAGGTTTAGAGGGGTAAGGGCCAAAAGCAGGCAAGTCGGACTGCTTTAGTTTGGCGAACTTGGTTTGAGCGGTCTGGTTGGGCCAAAGAGTTTGGTTCCGTCCTGTATGAATCTACGACTCTAACCGGACATGCTGAGATCCGTCATCACCATCATCTTATTGGCCTATGTAGCATTCAAACCTGATTGGCAGTAGCAGCTCAATTGGATTGCACGCCTGAGGTAAACAGGAAAGAGAATGAGAAGCTTACAGCAACAAGGACCTGTCTGCCCATCTCCCGCTGCTCAGATGGAATTTCACAGCGGCCCCAGGATCCTGATGTTCCCTTGGGATCCCGCGCCCCCACAACCTGAGCCGCTTCCTGAATATGTATAGTGTGTCTTTTCACCTCACAAAGAGAGGGCTTCCATATAGGCTTCTGCCGTGTACCATCTACCGCCATCCACTGCCCGGACACACTTTGGCATGTTTATTTACTGCTAGGCAGCAGAGATCCCCAGTGGAAGGCTCTCTACGTGAGAGTCCTGCCGCTTTCCCTCAGGGGCCTCTCGGGTGGAGGGCGTTGCACGCAGCCGTCCCTCACAAGAGCAGATTGCAGTGGCTCATGGGCTCCCATTTTGCGGCGCTGTGGAGTGCACAGACCGTGTGCATTCTGCTCGTGAGAGTTTGCACTCCCCCCCCCACTCCTATCTTTCAGTTATTTGAAGAACCTCCTTTGGTGTTTTTGGTCACAGTTCAGCCCCGCGGCACCCCGGTGCGGAGGGGGGATGCGGGTTGATCCAGGGTCCTCCGTGTGGGCCTGATCCTGGGCCTAGCCAGACCAACTATAAACAGGCCCAGGCAGCGGGGGCCGTCTCTGCCAACTGCCTGCCCCTCTTCCACGGTTACGTTCGAGCCCAGAGAGGGAGCACATGATGACGATGCCTTCAGGGAGATGTGACCATCATGGAGGGGGATATGCAGTTGTTTGTCTCTCCCTTCAACTCCATTTTGATTTAGACCTTTCCCACTCTCCCTACACCTTCGATGGTTAGTATCGCCCACAGTGGGCTTTGTTTGGAAATACTCAATCAGAAACACAAGTGTTTTTACGGTCGATGGTCACTAGTTAAAAATAAAACGCAAAAACTAGTGTCACTGTGATTTGGGTGGTGGGAAAGTCGTGCAGTTTGTGTGTGATAACGCTGCTGGGTAACGCTTCTGAGAACGAGGGAGGAGTTAGGCTGCTATTGTAAGGCACTAGCTGCAGTGCTCCCTCAGTCCTGCATTGGATGTCACCTGAGGTTTTATGGAATGGGAGTTGGACCCACGAGAGGGGCAGGGCTTCAGAAGAGCTACAGGTGCCCAGAACAAAATGGTTTCTCAGGAGTTTTGACATTCAGCCATCCCACCGCTCACTCGCTCGCTCAGTCGGCAGGCATGTGGACCGGACACTCCACACACTGTCGGTCCTTTAATTTAGTTCTACTCTTACACTTACAGTTAATCTTCTGCATTAGCTTGGCTTCCCAATGGACGTCCCTCAAAGAGGGAAGAATGGTTAGACTGACCCACTTTCCCTCCAGTGAAGGAGGTGAAAATCACCCGTAGCCCAACAAGAATTCCCCACAACAGGGATTTTTAAAGTTTTTGGGAATGGGGTAGGATAAAATCATATTCTGATGTAGCTGGAAAAGTGATTATACACACTCCCTCCCTTAAGATATGATTTTAGTGATGAATTCAGGGTATTTAAATAAACAGATGGGATTTTAAAAGGGGAGGTTGAGGGCAAGAATGAGAGATGAGGAAATGAAAGATCTGTTAAATGAGAGTAAACAAACCAAGATGGGAAAATTTCCAAGACAAGTCTCACTGGTTCAGGAATTGACAACGGGATGTGAAGATTGCTGTATACAAAGTAGCCCAGAAACCCTGAAAAGTGGACAAGCTCCTGCAACCCAGGAATTCTCTTTTCCTCATGATAATTCCTTGCTGGAGTTGCTCGGAGAGCCCAGAGCCAAGTATAACCGCCCATGTGTTATGCCTGAGACTAAACAAGGGGCAATGGTGAGCTATTTGACTGCAGGGCCATCACAGCAGGGTCCAATCCTGTACTTCCACTGACATACCTTAAGCAAGATTCACTGGAATGAAATCCATCGATAGGACCCATTTCCGAGACCAGATAATGTCGCACTCAGTCCGCAGCCATCCTGGGACTCCAGGAAGAATTCAGACGTAACGAAAACACTATTGTTAACTTCAGATTGTCGCAGGGAAAATTACATGGCCTACATAAAGCACAGGGGAACACTGAAGGCAGGGAAGAATGTACATTTATATAGTGCCTCTCACAGTCTCTGGATGGTACAAAGCACATTGTTGTAAGTGAAGTATTCCTGAAATGTTGTCGCTGTTGACATTTATGGAATACTGCAATCAATTTATCCACAGAAACTCCAACAAATAGCAAGGAGATCAATGAGCAACCAATCTGATTTTTAGATATAATTCCCCTGCTTTATCCAGAGAATCTAGCATTCTCCTGAGAGGCCAGGAAGGTAGGGGCGGAGGGTGTCTTAGATTTAATGGGTAGGAGTCCGGGAGAGTTTCAATGAGAAGCAGGAATTGAGAATGTCAACCATCTTGGCGTTGTTGTGGCATTTTGCAGTGGGACAGGTGGAGAAAGGTTTGGGAGTTGGAACCGGAGGTAAATGTGGTGTGGGGGCTTTTGGGGGGCGGGGAGTGGTGCTTTCAGTGGTTAGTCCTTTGCTCACCGTCCCTGCTCCTGATTGGCCCCGAATTAAGGCAAATGGAGAAGCTCTCCTTCCCCAGTGTCCCCCTTCCCCACCACACCAGCAGACAGATTTTGCTGTCGAGGATATCCCCTGTAGATCATGGAGATGCTATGAACAGGGTGAGTATCTCTCTGTGGGGCTAGCCCACCCAATTATTTATCCTTCTTGAAACATATCTCACCACTGAAAACGTGCAAATCCATTGACCAGCCCAAGGCCAATAGCCCATGAAACCTGACTTACACACCTCAAAATCCCATAACAATGGGGGTGTCACAACAAGACAAGTCCTTAAAGCAACAACCTCATTCTCCATCTCCTGTCGGTATGTCAGCTCCTGGAGCAGAGAACAGCAATAAAACCCAGGGTCAAATATACGCTGGGAAATTCCTCTCCAAGCCTCACAATCCATCAAACCGGTCCAGGAAATTTACAAGGAGCAAGTGTTATCAACCAAGATCTCTACTTTCTATGCAAAGGTCTTACAGTAATAGTGGGTATCAACTCTGTTACTGAACCCAAACTCTGTTAGTCACAGGGGGATTGATCTGAAAAGTGTATTTCAAAGACCCTCAGAGCTGTCAATTAGCCTGGCAGTGGTAAATCGGGAAGTGATCATTGATGAGAAAGTTGCACAGTGACGCATACATAGCGACCAGTTCAGTTACTGGTCCCCAAAGGACGGTAAAATGCCTATGAACATACAGGATAAGATAAGATCTTGCCCCGACAAAGTACTTCAGGTGCTGAAGACGTGCAATAAATGCAGAAATTGCTGGAGAAACTCAGCAGGTCTGGCAGAGAGGGAGAAGCAGAGTTGATGTTTTGAGTCCAGTGATCCTTCTTCAGAACCGTCTCTATGACCATCTTTATGATGTGAACTTTGACCCAGGTAGCAAACAGCCCAGCTCTCTCCTGATGAGGAGATTCAGCAGCATAGTTTGTAGAGAGGCACTCATCTTCAGTGACTGGTTGACAGCCATTGTGTTCCTGCCGTGCGTAGTTCAAATAATGTGCCATGCAGAAACATGGTGTGTGAAGGATCCGATTTGAGAAAGATCTGCCTGGAATTTTTGCCACTTCTTTTGATCCCTGAAGCTATACTGAAAGCCCTTCTGTTAATCTACAGTTTCACAGCTGCCATCCCAGTCGATAGCGTACCCCTTCCAAACACTTGTATGTCACATATGCATCAAGGAGACCTTTGAAGAGATGAAAGGAAATACAACAAAGGGTGAGGCACACAGTAAAGGAAGATCAGAGAATGCGGAGAAGAGGGGATAAGAGAGAATATATTAATCAACGTCCCCTGTGGTTGTCCTGATGAATGCAGCTTGCTGCTTTTGCACACTTTGAAACTTCTGACGTTTAGCAAAAGTCGCAGGTATCTAGCTTGTAATGAGCAATCACCAGTTGTTCCCTATCGGGACAGCTCAAATACGAGTAGGAGCTGGGCTCCTTCAGGCTGTTTGAAAAGGCGGTGTACCAGTCTGGAGGGTTGTCAGCAAGTCATCTGACCTTAAAATAACCTACTTTTTTTTCCTATTCATTTGTGGGATGTGAACGTCACTGGCTGGGCCCAGCATTTATTGCCCTGTCCCTAGTTGCCCCTTGAGAATGTGGGGGTGAGCTGCCTTCTCGAACCGCTGCAGTCCTCCTGCTGTGGGTCGACGTACAATGCCATTAGGGAGGGAATTCCAGGATTTTGACCCAGCAACAGTGAAGGAAAAGCGAAATATTTCCATGTCAGGATGGTGAGTGACTTGGAGGGGAACTTGGAAGAAGTGGTGTTCCCATTTAGCTGATGCCCTTGTCCTTCAAGATGGAAGTGGTCGTGGGTTTGGAAGGTGCTGTCTGAGGATCTTTGTTGAATTTCTGCAGTGCATCTTGTAGATAGTACACACTGCTGTTACAGAGCATCGGTGGTGGAGGGAATGGATGCTTGTGGATTTAGTGCCAATCATGCGGCTGCTTTGTCCTGGATGGTGTCAAGCTTCTTGAGTGTTGTTGGAGCTTCCCCCATCCAGGGCAAGTGGGGAGTATTCCATCATATTCCTGACTTGTGCCTTGTAGATGGTGGACCGGTCTTGGGGAGTCAGGAGGTGAGTTCAGTCTTCAGTTCAGGGAGCTGCAGTCTTCCTAGTTTCTGGCCTGTTCTTGTAGCCACTGTGTTTATGTCAATTTGGTTTACGTTAGATTTACAGAAATAAATCCAAGCTTTGTGATTGCATTGACAACTATCAATGCAGAGAGCTTTGATTCCACACTGGATTACGATGCATGCAAATAGAAGGAAGATTCCTTTTAAATAGGATACCAAGACTGGGAGAATGGCTGATTAGAAGAGAATCAACAGTGCAGTGTTTTGCGCTCTGTCTGACCTGCTTCCCCAACTAACAAAGCTCCTATTTGTCATCCAGAAATACAAATTCGGAACAGGAGTAGGCCACTCTGCCCCTCGAAGCTGCTACGCCATTCAAGAAAATCACTGCCATGGTGAGTGCACGTTCCCATCTATGCCCGACAACATTCCATCCATTGGCCATTCAGAATCTATCTACCTCTGCCTTAAAAACACTCCAAGACTCTGCGTTTTGAGGAAGCGCGTTCCAAAAACCCGTGACTGTGTGTGAGAAATAAGTCCTCATCATCTCTATTTTAAATGGGTTTCCCCTTTACTTTTTAAACAGTGATCCATAATTGTGCCACAAGGGGAAAAGTGAATGCATCCATTCCACATTTACTCTGTCAATACCCCATCGAGCCTTCTGTTTCACAGGTTAGACGAGATGCTGAGTATCCACATTATTGTCAGCCTTAGAGGAGAAGTAGCTTCCAAAGTAAGGAAAACGTTTCACATTTGGGAGGATTTCTCTGCTGATCTTAATGAAGGGCTTGACCTGGGACAAGTTGGTAAAGGATTTGAGTTCTTGAGGTTGACGCAAAGACTTTGATGTGCTTCTGTGAAGACAGTAAATGAGGCTTGAAGATTCTTTTCCAAGAGAACTTAGATGACATTGCCAACTGCGCATTCAAGTTCCACAGGCAATGTTGGTGTTGTGTTTTTCTCAGATTTGAATTGGTTGACTTTGAAAAGTTTTCCATCCATTCTGGAGACAATGACTTGTTCCTGACAAAGGGTGACAATGAAGATGCAGAAAAGGATGGGGTCAATGACACATCCCTGCTTGATTTTGGTCTTGACCTCAAAAGATTCTATCGCATAACCATCGATGAGGACCATCACCAATATCTTGTCCTGTAGGAGATAGAGGATGGTGATGAATTTCTCTGGATAGCTTGCCTTTGAGAGGATCTTCCATAACGCTCCCCGATTGACTGAGTGAAAATCCTTGGTCAGATCAATGAAGACCATGTAGGATGATTGGTGTTGCTCCTAGCAGTTCTCTTGGACTTGCCGAGCAGTGGAAATCATCTCCATAGTTCCCCGGTTTGGTCAGAAGCCACACTGGCTTTCAGGAAGGATTTGCTCGGAGACTGGGAAAAGGCACCTAGGGATGCTTCTTCTTCCCAATGATGGAGAACAGAGAAATTTCCCAGTAGTGCCCACAGTCCATTTTGTCTCCTATTTTTTTAAAGACAGTGGAGATGGCGGCATCCCTGAGATTGGCAGGGATGTTTTCTTTTTCCAAGGAAAAATTGCTGGAGATCATGATGGGTAAACTCTGCTCCTCCAGGATTGAAAATTCTGTTCACTTCCTGCTGCTTTTCCATTCCACCTGACTAACGGCAGCTTCAACGTCTATCACAGTAGATTCCTGCAATCCATGACCATCTTTGAAGGGGAAATGGGGGATTTCCTCATATGTGTTCTCATCTATGAGTGTACAGCAGTTTAAGAATGCTTTATAGTGTTCTCTCCATCAGGGGCTCTCTAAAGGGTTCCATCTTTATTCCTTAACAACTTGAGGCCAAGCGTGATGGATCCATAGGTGGCACTGAAGAAGACCTGGGTGCCATGCTTGTTGGAAAGAGTTTTAGCTCCATAGCTTTCTCAGTCCACCATTGGTTCTTTATTTTCATAGTTCTTCTTTGTATCTCCACCTCCGCTGTTCAATGAGTTCTCCTCCTTGCTTCACTGGTGATGTCGTTTTGCCAGGCATGGAGACCTTTTCTCTTCTTGTCAATAAGATTTTCAATAATGTGGCCATTCTTGTCATCAGACTTTGTGTTTCCTTTGTGTAGCCAATGGATTTTTTTTATCACAGCATGAGAAGATGGCTGTCTTCCAGCTCTTTCCAGATTTCCTCCACTCCATTGAAATGAACTCTTTGGAGATTTTTTTGGTGAAGACATCGTTGGAAGTTGCTTAATGTTGAGCTTTTTTTTTCGGAATTGTTTCTTTGTTTTGGTGGCATTTGATGCTCATTGAAGGGCAGGTGAGCTGGTGGGCTGTCTGCTTTGGTCATCGCTTTGGAAATAAGGACATCCTTTCGGTCTTGGGATTGAATGATGAGGTAGTCAATCACATGTCAGTGTTTTGATCGTGATAGCCTCAAAGAAGTCTTGAACTTGTCTTTTTGGTGGAACAATGAATTAGTGATGACCAGCTGTTATTCTGCACATTTGGTGAGCAGGGGAATCCTACTGGAGTTGCAATCCCTGACTCCTGCCTTTCCAATGGTTCCACAGTTGGGCGTCCTTCCCAACTGTTGAAGTCTCCAATGAGAATAATTTTATCTTCCTTAGAGATGTTGATGGCTATGCTGTCCAGGGTGGAGTAAAAGCCTTCTATGGGCTCGTCTGTGACATCAAGAGTTGGGATGTAGGCACTTACAGTCGGTCTTAGCAAATTGTAGACGGAAAGTCATGAGGAAATAATTGATGCCAACAGGGAGCTCTGAGTAACAACCATCTCAGTAAGATCCTTCTAAGCTCACTGTGTTGGAAGTCAATGCATTCCAAGAACGGCAAGATCATCTTAGTTACAGGGAGACAAACTTATTATTTTTGGATCTAAGGTCCTTGCGACAGCTCAAGTGAACGACTGCAACATTGAAAGAGAGACTCACACCCTACTTTTCAGAATACAATGATTTTGTTGAGTTTCTGCCAAATGAAATTTTGATTTTTTTTATTCACTCATGGAACAAAGGTCCCGTTGGTATGGACTGGCATTTATTGCCCATCCCTAGTTGCCCCTGAGAAGGCGTATCTCCCAAAAAGTGTTCAGAATGCAGTTGGAAAACTGTTGCTGTGTGCAGCTCCATGAGCCTGGAACTATCTACCATTTCAACGGCATTAAGGAGCTTTGCCTTGGCAAATTGTGGCAGAATGTCATCAATGGTTGGCGTGACATAGGGAGATCTCTTCAAAACATTGTTGTCTTCTCTGGAACTATGCATACTCTCAGCTTTCCAGGGATTTTTCTTTTTTAATAATCACCACAATCCAGCCGATGAATGGAATTCAGCAACTGTCTACATTTCATTAAAGTGGCTTTTTCTGTTCTGTAATGAGAAGATTATTCTGTCCCTTTTGGTTCAAATGGGCTCATTCGGTCTGAAATAAGCAGTCTGTTCAAGCACAGATTGAAATTTCCTCATAAAAGGATTCCCAAGTGATAAGCAATGGGGCAGAATGCCTTAATACTCAAGGTATTTAGCCTTCTCTGTTACCTCCGCAATTTGTGTATCCTTGCTAATGATATCAGGGAGGTCACATACATAACAACAGACTCAAGAACAGCTTCTTCCCCTGCTGTTATTAGATTTCTGAATGGATCTGTCAAATTCTAAATTTAATGTGGATCTCGCTCTTTGTGCACCTTCTCAGCAGCAGTAACATTGTATTCCTCGCAATGTTCCATTACCCTTACGCACTTCGTATGGTATGATCTGCCTGTACTGCATGCAAAACAAAGCTTTTCACTGTACCTAGGTACATGCGACAGCAATAAATTAAATCAAGATCAAATCACATACACACATACATCAGCCACAAAGGAGCTTGTAGATATCGGTTGGTAACTAAGACGGGGCGAGATTACACCTATAGCTGGGCAAAGATGAAAGCACTTGGAAACAATGGCAAGCATTTGGAACCAAGTGCGAAGGCGCTAAGGTCACTGAGGATACAGGGGATGGACAAATGAGGTTATGGCTGCAGCCGATTCAGTTTTACACAAGCGTTTTTGTTTTACTGCACTGAAATAGTAATTTGGCCTAAACTGCAGATTAGCCTCCTGCTATCCCATATCATCTCATCCCGTTAACAGAGCCTCCTGGCCCTCTTTTGGTGCAGTGATAGTGTACCTACCCCTGGACCAAGAGGCCTGGGTTGAAGCCCACCTACTCCGGAGGTGTGTAATAATATCTCCGAATTGTTTGGAAAAATAGGTGATAATAGAAAGGAAACCTTGGGCACCCTTGCTGCATCTGGCACTGGACTTGTCTCTAGTTCAGAAGGTCTGCATTCAAGACTTGTGTGGAAGAGTTGTGCTTGTGGAATAAAAGGGACAGTAACGATGTGAATAAAGAATTGGCTGGGTGAGTGGCAACAGAGTAATTGTTAGTGGATATTTTTTGGGTTGGAGCTAGGTTCATAATGATGTTCCCCCACAGGTCGGTATTGGGACCTTTGCTTTTCCTGGTATCTATTAATGTTCTGGATCTTGCTGTGCAGGAAACAATTTCAAAATTTGCACTAATCTGGGAAGCATTATAAACTGTGAGAAGGACAGCATGGGACTCCAAAAGGACACTGATAAGTTGGAGTGGGCAGATGGGTGCCACATTATAGAAAAGATGTGAATGCATTGGGGGAAGTTCAGGAGCAGGTTACAAGAATGGTTCCAGGGATGAGGGACTCCAGTTATGAGGATAGAGTGAAGTAGTTAGGACCGTTCTCCTTGGAAAGAAGAAAGCTGATTTTATGGAGATTTTCAAAACCACAATTTACCCACCATCTACAAGGCACAAGTCAGGAATGTGATGGAATACTCCCCACTTGCCCTGGATGGGGGAAGCTCCAACAACACTCAAGAGGCTTGACACCATCCAGGACAAAGCAGCCGCTTGATCACACCCACAAGCGTCCAATCCCTCACCCATCAACAATCAATTACTATGTACAAGATGGTCAGGATGGTGAGTGACTGGAGCGGAACTTTCTGGGGGTAGTGTTCCCATGTATCTGCTGCCCTTGTCCTGTTAGATGGAAGTGGTTCTGGGTTTGGAAGGTACTGTCTAAGGGACCTTGGTGAATTCCTGCAGTGAACCTTCTAGGGGCCACACACAGCTGCTATTGAACATTGGTGGATGGAGAAAATGGTACATGGTAATCAGAAGGAGGTTCCCTTGCGCATGCTTAACCTGAAGCCATGAGACTTCATGGGGTCTGGTGTCAATGTTAAGGGCTCCCAGCACAACTCCTTCCCAACTATACACCACTGTGCTGCCACCTCTGCTGGGCTGTCCTGCCGGTGGGACAGGACATATCCAGGGATGGGGATGGTGTGTCCAGGATATTGGCTGTAAGGTATGATTCTGTGAGTATGACTATGTCAGGCTGTTGCTTAACTAGTCTGTGAGACAGCTCTCCCAATTTTGGCACAAACTCCCAGATGTTAGTGAGGAGGGCTTTGCAGGGTCGACAGGGCTGTTTCTGCCGCTGTCTTTCCCATTGCCTAGGTTGATGCCAGGTGATCCGTCTGGTTTCAATTCTTTGGTGAGACTTCATTGCTTACTGGGACATTTCAGAGGGCAATTGAGAGTCAACCACACTGCCTTGGGTCTGGAGTCACATGTCGGCTGGGCTAAGTGAGAATGGCAGATTTCCTTCCCTGAAGGACATTAGTGAACCGGAAGGTCACCAGCAGTTTCTTAATTCCAGATTTGTTTTTGAATTGAACAGCTATGGTGAGATTTGAATCCAAATGCCCAGAACATTAGTTGAGTTGCTGGATTAATAGTCTGGCAATAATACGACCAGGCTATCACCTCCTCCTGTTCAGAGGAACATGCATGCGCTTGTTCAAGAACACAAAATCATCAATACAGCAGCAGGAAGCAATTAAGAAGGCAATGGCGTATTCCCCATGTTGGCAAAGGATGAGAAAACATGAAGAAAGAAGGTTCCCTTCTCCTGTATAAGTGTCCTCATGAAGTACGATTTCCTGCATTGACTACACTTCAGAACCATTTCATTGACTCTGAAGAGTGTTGGGAAATGTTGCAGTCATGAAAGGTGCTACACAAATGCTAATGCTTTCTTCCTTATCCTATTGGTCTCATCCACATTACAACCCTGAGATAACAAGGTGTAGAGCTGGATGAACACAGCAGGCC
>JAHRHZ010000031.1:24982539-25009423 GCA_024137785.1 Ginglymostoma cirratum
CAGATTCTCCAGCATCTGCAGTTCCTACTATCTCTAACACATTACAACCCTCCCTGCTTTTCGCTGCATGAAACTTGACTCTCTCAATGTTGTCATTCGAGTGCCAGGAGTTAGCAGGGATGGTTATAGGTGCTATTACTGCCAGGTCTTAAAGGAAGCCCTGAACTTCATTCTGAGGTTATTCCCAGCTGAACACAAGGTTCACCTGTGACCAATGTTACAGTGTGTTTTACACTCCACACACAACTCACCCCACACCTTTATGGAGTAATAACGAGGAAAATATTACCTTTCAACTTCTCTCAGATTTCTGTTAGCCTCAACGGCATCTTCCAAATAAAAATCCGTATTTCTGGCTCCCAGCCAAATAATTACAGTCACTAATCAATTGATTTGGCTGGTGTTAAACACTTGCTGCAGTCCTCTCGCTCTCATTCCTTTATTTTATTCAACAGCAATGTTTGACACCAGCGTGTTTTTGTTTTCATTCGTCGTCAGCATCTGGCTTTCCAGAATGGAAAGCAGCTCCTTCTCTGGTTTCCAATGATTGACATGGATATATGCCAAGCTCGCCAACTATGTGCTCCGCTCCAAGCCGGATGCTGAGGGCAGTCTTCCAAGAATTGCTGCTAATTCCAAAGGAATGAGTTTAATTGCAGCTGCCCGGCTCCATCGCCCTGGACAGGTGCTGTGGTCTCTAGTTCTTGTGCCATTAGTTAATAGGAAAATCTTTTCTTTGTCTACTTTCCCCAGACCTGTTATAATCTCATACACCTCTGTCAAATCTGTGGTTGATTCTTCATCCCTAGCTCGATTCTAATAAATCTCCTCTGCCTTGTCCGAGAAACCTTCACATCCTCTCTGAAGTGTGATGACCAGAAATGCAAACATTACTCTAGCTCTGGCCTAACCTTGTAAAAGTTTATCGTACCTTCCTGCTTTTCAAACACATTGCCTCTATTTATGAAGCCCAAAGATGTCATACGCTTTGCTACGTTTCTCTCCTCATGTAAGTTGGGAGATACCTACATTGTAGACAAATCAGTCACCACAAATACATGGGCCTCAGGAGCTCCTGTAATTTTTTAGGGGTTCAGCAGCCTCAAACCTCAGGGAAATGAGTCCTCATTACCAGCTGGAGGAGCTCCACCTGTTAGCAAAGGCCAAAAGTTCAAAGTTCAAATAAGGGAAACAAATGGCTGGATCTGATTCCTTCTGGAAGGTTGGTTAATGCCTAAAAACCAAGTTTACGTAATAGGCAAACCAGAGCACATTCAGATTAAACCAACAAGCTAAGTCTCAAAAGAATACTGAGCACAGCGTGAAGTCAGAAATATTGGCGTAAAGTGGTGAGGTTATTGGTGTGATGAGTTAGGCCTGACCCAGTAGGTTAGAAAGGACTGTTCTTGGAAGAAACTTGCTAGTTCTGTGTCTCCCAGACTTTGATTGTCTCTAACTAGAACGTTTCTGTAGCAATAATATGAACTTACAGTTGAAAATAGCATGCGGTCTTACCATGGACCCCCAAGAGGCTCAGATGGAATGTAACTAGCTATTAAGTAATATGTAATAGACTGAGTCTATCTTCTGTCGAAAATGCCATGCAGGCATCCTTCCCTACTTGGTACCGGTAATTTACATCGATGCCAATGAGATGGATTAGTGGCCACTAATCCCTGAGGTTCTGGTCTGGTGGGCATTACTGAACCATGTAGCACGCTCACAGAAGGTGGGGTCCAAACATAGAGCAGGAAGGATTAGGATTTCTTCACAAGTGCATTCAGCCAAATTTTTGGCCTATTGTTTTCAAGAAACACATCTTTAAATGTCACTTCTGCTAACCAGTTTCTTCAGCTCCACACTTTAACTTACAGACAGTGACACCAGGAATCTTTGCAGTACTTTATTGGAAGAGCTGGTTCTATTTGACCGAAACATTAATTGAAGTGATCTATTGTCTGTGAAGGCCAGTTACTCTATTGTGAGCATCGAGGTTTCTAGCTGTGGTTTCAGCATTATCTCCGGAGGAATTTGAGTGATTTCCCTATCAGTCTAACTCTACTTCCAGCTGGTCAGTACAGGTGGAATTCACTTCACAGCAGTCTGCAGAAAGGCTGAGTCACCCGGCAATCTACAGCCAAGTTACATACCAATGTGGGAAGGAGGTCCTGGAAATAATCCTGTGGACCCCTTATTGTTCTTCTTCATAAAATTTTAAAAAATTACCTCCATTGGCCCAGCTTGCTTCCTGAGCCTTTAGCTTCGACCCTGCCCTCCTGACTCCTGCTGACGGGCAGTTTACAGACTACACAACCTCTCTTAGCGCTGGGCTGAACAGCTGCGTTGATAGCACTCTGAGCCCAGACGATGGGCAACAGTTGCCCACCCTATCATTGGAAGCTGAGAGATTCGTCATGTGATTGATTGTGCCAGTGATGGAGATAGATAGGCTTTCGTTCCATTTCGGAAAGGTTGACTCCCAAGTCTACATAAAGGCCTGTGCTGAGTTGGCACCCAACCCCCATTGACTTTGGACACAGCCTTTGGAAAGTTACAATTGAGCTCACTTGCACCTCTTCCCCGGGCAGCAGGATCATATCAACCAGGTGCCTCGAAATAAATCTCACCTCCAATGCCACTTCAGGGAAGGAAATCTGCTATCTTCAGCTGGTCGGGCCTACATGTGACTTCAGATCCACAGCAAATGTGGTTGAATCTTAATCGCTCCCCTGAAATGGCCCTGCAGTTCGACAGCATTTAGGAATGAGTGAGAAATGCTGGTCCAGCCAGCAAGCCCTGCATTCTGTGACATAATTAGAGAAAAGAAAACCCTCTTTCTCTGCTTTTCCACAGCAAACACTGAACTTGGCACAGACTCTCCAGGACTGAGAGAAGCTACGTTTGCTGGAAACATTTAGGAATTGAGAAATCCTTTCATGAATTTGAAATCAATCTGCTCTGTACGGAAGTGCTGACATGGAAACATTGCATGGAGCGACAGGAGGAGAATTAAACAATACCAACTGACTGAAACAGTGAATAAAACATTAGTTACTTCAGAAGCAATCGATTACAATGAAAGATTGATTAGAAAGAGTCATTAGCTAGCCCTTCATCCAGATCCAAAGACTGGCATTAATCTTTTCAACATATTAAGCTGCTCATTGCTCAGAGCTACAGTGTTACTGAGAACCAAAGATGTCTCAATCTCATGATTATATTTGTTGTGTTTAAACAGAAAAGCCATTGTAATCATTAGTTCTGCCTTTTTTTTATTGTGAGCACTGATTAGGGGCAGGGGAAGAAATCTATGCAGAACGCAAGGTGTATCATTCTTAAAATCAGGAGGGAACTGCCCCCATTGGAAAATTGGAAAATGAACTGAATCATGTACTTTGGCCCAAAGGTGTGAGGTGTTCTCCATAATTTATGTCTGGTCACCTCAGCTCATCTCGACCACCACAGCAAAGCTGGTCATAGAATCATAGAAAAGTGACGTATAGACAGGGGCCAGTAAACCCAATAAACTGGCTGCCCCATTCTAGTCCCATTCGGTTCCCTGCCTCATGTTTCTCGGAGATTCAGGTGCAAATCCGAATTCTTTTGAAATGATTCGAGGGTTTCCCTCTCAGCCATTAAACCAAATATCGAATTCCTGACACTCTCCCCACACTGCCCCTCTGAGTGAGAGGTTTCTCCTTGTGCCCTGACCTATCCTTCTACCAACCATCATAAATCTATGTTCCCTGGGAACTGACTTCTCCGTGAGAGATTTCTCCTGGTGTACTCTATCCAACCCCTCTCATTATTTTGAACATCTTGATTAAGTCATTATTTAATCTCCTGTGATCTAAGGAAAACAACACACCATTCCGATCTTTCCTCGTAGCTGCAATTTTCAAGCTCCAGCAACAGTTTTCTACTCTCTGTAAAGTGATTACATCTTTTCCTTTCTTTTTATCAGGCCATTAGGCCTATCAAGTCCATACCCACCCTCCAAAGAGCATCGCACCCCCTACCCTCTGCCTGTAACGCTGTATTTCTCACGGCCAATCCACCTAGCCTGCATATCTGTGGAAGGAAACCGGAGCACCCGGAGGAAACCCACGCAGACACGGGGAGAATGTGCAAACTCCACACAGACAGTCACCCGAGGGTGGAATCAGACCCGGGTCCCTGGCGCTGTGAGGCAGCAGTGCTAACCACTGAACCAGCAAACCACTGTTGCATGGTGGCCAGAACTGAACTCAAGATTCCAGCAGTGGCTTAATCAGTGTCTTATATAGTTCCATCGTCACATTCCTGCTCTTGTATTCAATGCTTCACCCAAAGGAGAAAAGTAGTCCATATATCTTCTCTACTACCTTATCAACCTGTCCTGCCACCTTCAGGGACCTGTGGACATGCACTCCAAAGTCTTTCCTTTTCTCTACCTCTCTTAATACCCTCCTGTTTATTGCCTATTCCATTGCTTTGTTTGCCCTTCCCAAATGCATTACTTCAAACTTCTGCAGATTCAATTCTATTTACTGCTGTCTGCCCTCTCAGTCAATCCATTAATAACATCAAAGGAACTGGTCCCCCATGTATTGGGGAAGCAGAGAATGGAACTCACTTCTGAATATCGTCCACAAGAGTGGGCGATTCTCCCCATGGTTGAATAGCATTCAGGCAGTCACAACACTTACAAAAGCTAAAGGAGGGATTAAGTGACACTGGTACTGTCCTTTCGTCGCCTCTGATCTAGTTTGAAATCCAATCTGGGCTAATGGCTTAAAGGAAACATATTTGGTGTAGCCAGCAGAGGGGCTGAATGGCCTCCGAGTGGGATGGAGGGAAGAGAGCAAAGGGATGGATGAGTGAAAGACGTGGATGAGCAGTAGAGAACAAAGGTTCCCTGTGCTTGAGACCCTCCAATCAGGAAGAGGAGGATGGCCCATTGTGGATGGGTGAGAGGCCTTCAACTTGGAGAAGTGGTGTGTTGAAAGGAGTTTTAAAGTCATGCGAAAGCAAACCTTTTCACTCAGCCTGTAGTGAGGGTGTAGAATGCGCTGACCGGAAATATAATGGAGGCAGATTCAATTGAGGCATTCAAAGAAGTCGGCGGTGGGGGTGGGAATTGGATGATTATTTTCATAGAAATATATGGGATATGGGAAAAGGCAGGAGACTGGCATTAGATATCATAGATCCGGTGCAGACATGATGGGCTGAATGGCCTCCTCACCATGACAAATAAGTGATAATGAATCCACTGCAAGGGTCATTTGTGAAAGGTTCAAGGCAATCTTAAAGCACATCTCATCATTATCAAGCTGCTGTTATCAATTGTGATGACAAGGTGCAGGGGATGGGTAGGGATATACTGACACAGCAGTGGCTGATATTTGCGTACAATGGTACTATACCCAATGGCACTCTGTAGCTCTGTATCTCTGCATGTTAGGCTGGATCTGCAGGGCAAGCCTTCCATCCCATTGGACTAACCTCCCTGTTACTTACAGAAGCACAAAGGTTCACAAGCTGTAAATCCATTCAGTGTAGCCCTGTGGCTGACGCAAGTATCAATAGTGAAGAATAGGTGGAGGGAATCGGAGAGAAGATAAAGCAATAGTGCATTTAGAAATGCCAAGATTGAAGCAACATCGACGTGCGTTTATACAGAGCCTTTAACTTTGTAAAATGTGCCGACCGGCTTCACAAAAATGTGATAAGACAAAACATGACACTGAGTCACAGATAGGGAATCTGGTCAAAAAGGTATTTTCAGAAGCAAGCGAAAGGTAGAGACTCTGATATAATGCAGTCCATTTTGAAATAACTGACAACATGACTCTGATATCAGTAAGAAAGCAGACTCCAGTCTAGAATGAGCCGGTGAAGACAGAAAGGTCTTAGACACCACACAAGGGAGCTGTTTTTGATAACCTACAATGTACAGATGTAAATAAAGGAGTGTTGCAGTATATAGGGAGTTAGACAGCCTTACTTAAAGGTGAGGAGTAGGCAATATCAGGTACAGCGTATGTAGACACCTACAGCCCAGAGATATTCCAAAGTGGCATCTCAGTGTGTTTTGTCTCTAAGCCAAGAAAAAGCAGTGAATTGGAAGTCATCTAGACTCAAACCATTGGCTTGTTCTCTCTCCATTGATGCTGCCTGACCTCCTGTAATCTCCAGCATTTATTGTTTTCAGTACAGAACCCAGCATCTGCAGTAACTTGCTCCTACAGTGAATGGGAAGGTTTGGGGAGAGCACTCCACAGCATTACACTGAGAGAGCAGATCACCATTGGTGAAATGGGAAAACAGGGAGGGAGTCACGTTGAGTTCTCAGAGGGCTGTGGTGTTGAAGGGGATGAGAGATTAGGAAGGGTGAGGACTTGGAAGGAACTGGAAACAAGAATGAGAATTTTAAAATTAAGTCATTGACAGACTGAGAGCCAAGCATCTTTCCCCATTAATCAGCAAGAATTGAAATACATCATTCTGTTACTTGTACAAGATGTGAATTTATACTACTCCCTGTCACCAAGCCAGTTCTGGAAGCAGAGATAACAAGGTGTAGAGCTGGATGAACACAGCAGGCCAAGCAGCATCATAGGAGCAGGAAAGCTTGACGTTTCGGGCCTAGACCCAACTTGCTGCATTGTCTTGGATTCCATGGGCTTTTAATTTTCTGGTCAGTCTGTAAAACGAGAGCTTGTCAAAAGCCTTATTAGAAATCCATACAGACCACATTAAATGTACTCCCCTCATCAACTCTTTCTGCTGCCTCTTCAAACATTCAGCCATGTTAGTCAGGTACAAACTTCCTTTTGTCAAATCCATGTTGACTCTCTTTCATTAATGTATGCCTTTCAAAATGAAGATTTACGCTGTCTCTCAGATATTTTTTCACTATCAACGTTAATCTGACCAAACTGTGATTACTCGATATATCCCATCCTCCTTTTCCCAACAAGAATACACTTTGAATAGTAACACAGTCCTTCAGAAACTTGACTGTCGCTGGATAATGATAATCAGACTCATTCGTTACTTCTTCCCCTGCTTCCCTGAACAGCCTGTTATATTTGGGCCTGTGGAATAACCATTCTCATTGATGCTAAACACATTCATACCTTCCCTCACTTTGTTTTAACTGGCACCTTATCAACCAGCTCTCTTGAAAAACTGGCAAAAAATTGTATACCTCAACTTCCATGATCTACTGCAATATCTGAGGATTTAGGCTGTAGATAAAGTATAACAGTAATGTGCATACCCCCTGCATTATGTTTCCATTACTTACTGTGTGTTTTTACATTGATTTCTGGAGGTGTGTTGATGTTTTTAACATCATTTTTTTTTTGAGGGATGCTGATGTCTCATAGCCTCGCTTGGTCAAGGTTTACTGCTAAGTTCTGAGAAAGGGTCACTCAGCCCAAAATGTTAACCCTGATTTCTCTCCACAGATGCTGCCAGACCTGCTGAGCTTTTCCAGCAACTTCTGTTCATGTTTCTGATTTCCAGCGTCTGCGATTCTTTGGGCTTAAGCTGCGTTTAAGCTTACCTCTTGACTAACCAGAATATTTGACCTACCGGCCCACTCCTGATCCCAAAGGTTAATAAAACGTTTGCTGTACTATATAGAATTTCACATTTCTCCTCCTTTATGCATTGTCCATGTAGTATAATGGGAATGAGTGTGATAACGAGGTTGTAATGGATATTATGATACAACATAACATTAACAATCACATGCGGGAGAGGTTGAAGAAAGAATGAAATAGTCTACCTAATTGAGAGACGTATTTTTGCACAGACCAGCTTTCTCTGCAGTACTGTCAATCAGGAGTTTCTAAAACATTCTAGAGTCAGGCAGCAGTCCCTCAAATGTAAAGTGAGACCACTACAGGACACACTATACCAGAATACACTCACAGTCATTGACAGCACAGAAGCAGGCCATGTCAGTGCATTGTGTACATGCTGATCAACATCAATTTGATGACGCACATCTCACTTTCCAGCTCTTGCCCCACATAGCCCTCAAGGCTATGGCAATGCAAGTAAATATTTATAAACTGCTTAACTGTTATGAGAGCCTTTTGACCCAATCACCCTGACAGACAGTGAGTTCCAGACTCTCATCACCCTGTGAGTGAGAAAATAAGTCATCTCTTCAACACCCTTCTTAGCTTTCCAGCTGTTAGCTTAAATCTATGCCCCCTTGTCAATGACCCCCCCCAATGAATGGAAATAAGTATCCTATGATTACTAGGTCTAGAATTACACCCTCCTTTGGCTAACAATAAAAGGTCGCCTGGATGCAATTTAAGAATGTCGCACCCCCACTCCACCCCACCCAACCCCACTGCCTACCTTGCAGATTAAAACTATCCCAGTTAATATGTGTGTTGTTAAAAGTCTCAACAATTACTGTTTTGTTATTCCCACCCCTCTCTGAAATTCAATTACATGTTTGATTCTACCTGGCTGTTTGGGAGTGTATAACAAATGTCGAGCAACATGCTTACTCCTTTCATGACTTTTTTTACACTTCTACACGGACGGCCTCACTTAATAATTCTTCGTCCCTATTCACTGCTATAGTTGATCCCTTAAACAATATTGTTACCCTCCCCCACAGCCCCCTCCATCTTGCCGGAATACCCTATTACCAAGAATGTTGAGTTGCCCAATCCTGCCCATCTTTCAGCCAAGTCTTCAAACTGGAAGATTAACTCTCTTTCTCTCTCCACAAACATTCCCAGATCTGCTATTTCCAGCCTTCTCTGCTTTTGTCTCAGATTTCACTCCTTAAGGATTTCTTTTGGGCTCTCCGTTCCTGGGTGCTGCTGTAACAGGGAAATAAATCAACAGCCAAGATCAATTAATGCCTAAACTCGTTTAAAAAGAACTCGGGTATGCTCTTGGAGCACTGTAACGTGCAAGGCTGCAGGCCAAGATTTAGAAGGAACAAGAACTGAAGTTGCTGGAAAAGCTCAGCAGGTCTGGCAGCATCTGTGAAGGGAAAAAACAGAGTTAACGTTTTGGGTCCGGTGACCCTTCCTCAAGCCAGATCTTCATTTTAAAGTATACAAGTCATTCCAGAGTGTCTCATTTGGCTGTTTTACCCATTATTTGTCCCCATTAGAGAATGATAACAAAATCATGGAATCCCTGCAGTATGGAAGCAAGCCATTCAGCCCATCTAGTCAACACAGACTCTCCAAAGAGCATCCTACCCTGCATTTCCCATGGCTAACCCACCCAGCCTGCACATCCCTGGACACTATGGGGCAACTCAGCATGGCCAATCCACCTAAACCTGCACAGGTTTAGTCTGTGGGAGAAAACCCACACTGACAATGCACAAACTCCCATGCAGAGAGTCAGTCGAGGCTGGAATTGAACCTTGGGTCCCTAGCGCTGTGAGGCAGCAGTGCTAACCACTGTGCCACCCTAATCAACAAAGTGTGGGTTTGATGCACTACAATATTTTCACTGTCACAGGAAATTCAGCCAATGGGAATAATTGTTGACTCCTGATAAGATTTTCAGAGTAAACAGTGAGGTATGATTCGCCTTACTGAATGCATAATGATATAACTACAGTTTCCCATCCAAAATGCCCGTTGCTCCTTGTGGCTGCAGAGATGGAAGTTGCTTTACCCAATCGTAAATGGATCATTTTTAACGGCAATCCCATCTCTTGATGGAATCACACACACTTTTTACCTTTATTTATTCAGGGCAGCCATGGGCACAGCTGGCAGTTTGGCACCTAACATGCCTTTGAATTGGGTTTTTCGTGATAAAAGTCAATACCTTCACTGTAACCATTTCTGCATCTTTATCATGAAGTGGGTCTCAATTCCGTCAGTTGCCAAGGCAGAAATTGAAGCTTTGTCTCTAGAGCAGTAGCTCGCTGGATTATTACTTTATTAACATTAACACCAGGCAACTCCGCTGCAGGACAAGGTCAGAGGGAATGGCCCAGGTTCCTGCTGCACTTCCGACGACAGGAACGCTGGTGGAACTGGAGAAGATCCCAGGAAATCCTTAGCCACCTGTGAGCTCAAGATAAAATGGAAACGTCAGCTTAAAATCCCAGAAAGGGTCATAGAGCAGAACTGAAGTGACAAAACCACTGAAAATAAAGATGGGTTACCCATTCTCCTGCCACTATATTGATACAGTGTTGTTGCATTGGCATAGGTGCCACCATGGGGCAATTTATGTAGCTTTTCACTGTATTATTCATGACAATAAATTTCTATTCTATTCTATTCTATTTTATTAATGTTGATTTTGCAAGCATAGCCTTTAATCAGTAAGTGTGAGGGAAGGGTGTGAACATGGAACGTGAATCACCAGAATGAGAAAAGTTACAGAACCTTTGTTTCCAAAGAGACGACTTTTATTTGGACAACAAGGTGTAGAGCTGGATGAACACAGCAGGCCAGGCAGCATCAGAGGAGCAGGAAAGTTTCGGGTCTGGACCCTTCTTCAGAAATGGGAGAGGGGAAGGGGGCTCTGAAATAAATAGACAGGGGGGGAGGCGATGATGGAAGGTGGATAAAGGAGCAGGTAGGTGGAGAGAAGACGGACAGGTCGAGGAGGCAGGGATGGAGCCAGTAAAGGTGAGTGTAGGTGGGGAGTTGGGATACTGTCTGACCATCCTGTGTTTGTCCAACATTTCCTGTTATTATTTCTGATCTCCATAGTTATTTTGCTTTCAATTTAACACCTTGAGCCTGTGCCTGAAATCCATGACTTAACTCTATACATTTGTCCCATATCTCTTCATGCTTCTGATTCACAGAAGTCTATCTATCTCTCTTTTAAAATGAGCAACGGAATTTTTTCAATTTGATTAGTTATTTTCACATGTACCTAGATGCAGTGAAAAGTTTTGTTTTGCGTTGCATAATAGTCAGATCACACCATACAAGGATCATAGGGTGATCGAACAGAGTGAGGAACACAAAGTTACAGCGACAGAGAAGATGCACAAAATCAAGATCAGCATTAGATATGAAATTTGGGAGGTCCAATCAGAACTCTAATAACGGGGGGGAAGAAGATGTTCTTGAATCTGTCAGTACGTGTGTTTAAGCTTGTGTATCTTCTGCCTGACGGAGGAGGTTGGAAGAGATTATAACTGGAAAGGGAGGGGTCTTTGATTATGTTGGCTGCCTTTCTGAGGCAGTGAGACGTATAGGTGGAGTCAACGGAACAGAAAGTTGGCTTGCATGATGGACGGGGCTGTGTTCAAAACTCCCTGTAGTTTCTTAACAGTCCTGGGCAGGGATTGGTGCCCCCGCTGAATGGTGACTTGTTAATCTGTTTTGGGTGGGGGTTGTTTTCCGTGCAATTGTTCACATGCTCTCGAGCTATGAGGAAAGCCTCAATTTAATTATGAAGATGGGACAGGGAATCTCTGCAGTCCCTCTTTGCCAGTCTAAGGTGTCAGGCTATATTCCGTGCTGAGAGACGCGTGGGCTATTTCTGAGCTGGAATGACACGCAGAGTTTCTTGAGGCTATTTGAGGATCAACACACAAGATGAAAGCTCCAACGTTGTGGAGAGAGCCTCACAAATCGGCATTAAGGCAACTTGTAGAATTTGATGAAGGAAATATTTCGGTACATTTTAACATCTTAACAAACAAAATCACACCGGACAGAAAGATACAAATGCCTCATATTATTGGAGAGAATCAAAGTGATAAATACTTTTAATTTCCATTCTGAATTTTCCCTTCACATTATGTTATACACAGAGTGATAAATGAAAGCAAATGGATGTGGCTTAACACCAGCCTAATTTGCAACAAATTAACCAAAGAAAACTGTTTCTGATTATTGTATTTTCAGGAGTCTGCACTCACATATTTATCTATTTATATGGAGTCGTTATACAATTTCATTACACAGGAGATGACTTTGTTTCACTGATGCTTCTTGGCAACCGTTAGGCTGTGCTGTGAGTGATGTGGGTTTTGGAACCGAAGCAAATTATTTGCTCTTGGTCCCTGATAGTTTAACAACTGAAAGTCTTTTTCCTGTCTGTAAAATGAGGAAAAGCCCCAAAATGTCCAGTAAACAAATGGAAGACCAAAAGGATCGACTAAGCAAAAGGTAGGGTCCATTATGCTTTTCGGGTAGCCGTTTTAAAGTCGCTGTGGAAGTTCTCCTCTTCGGCTTTGCGAAAAAAAGAACCCAAAAGGCGTAGCCTGCCAGTATTACTCAACAGACAGCAACCAGAAGACACAGCGCACCCGGATACAGTAGTCACTGTGCCATACATCAGGAACGTATAGGAGATGATCACCAGATGACTCCAACTGCTATGAAAAGTGGTAGCGCACACACTCACAGCTACATTATAACAACTACAGACAAGAATAAAGGATCCCTTACCCAACACTAACAGGACCAACGTTATATATAAAATCCCATGTAAGGACCGCCACAAACAATATATCAGTCAGACCGGGAGAAAACTAGCTATCGGGGCACCAATTAGCTACCAAGAGACACGACGAACTATCACTCATTTCCATACACTCAGAGAAAGAAGGACACCAATTCGATTGGGACGACATAACCATCCTCAGAAAAGCCGGCCAAAGACACGCACGGGAATTCCTAGAGGCCTGGCACTCAGCTCAGAACTCCGTCAACAAACATGTAGGAATAGATGCCATATACCAACCACTACGAAGCAGAACCAGAAATGGGGCCACGCACCACATCAGACCGGACCCACATGAATAACAAGCTGGATGGACCAACAATGCTTCATTGGAGGTGCACTGATGATGTTACCTGAAAATGTCTGCAAACCAAACTACTGCCTCGGTGAAGAAATCAACAACCTCATCCACAAACTGAGCTACAAATCTTCTCAAAAACTTTAAACTTTCACTGCACTTAGGTACATGTGATGATAATAAATCAAACCAAATCTGCTTTCACAGAAAAAAAGGATACTGCATACAATGTGCAAACGATGAAAAATGTGAAAGTTTGAATAGTATAAACAATGAGAGAGGAAATATGGAGGGGTTCAGCATTGTTGAAAGTAGATCAAACATTGGGCCTGGATGAAATGCATCTTAGGTTGCTAGGAGACCGGGGTGACCTTATAGAGGTTTATAAAATCATCAGGGGCATAGACAGCCAAAGGTCCTTTCCCCAGGGTAGGGGAGTCCAAAGCGAGAGGGGCATTAGTTTAAGGTGAGAGGGGAAAGATTTAAAAGGGGCCTAAGGGGCAACGTTTTCACACAGAGGGTGATGCATGTATGGAATGAGCTGCCAGAGGAAGTGGTGGAGGCTGGTACAATTATGCCGGAGTGGACTCGATGGGCCGAATGGCCTTACTTCCACTCCTATGTCTTATGGTCTAATTACAGCATTTAAAAGGCATCTGGATGGGTATGTGAATAAGAAGGGTTGAAAAGGATATAGAGCAAATGCTGGCAAATGGGAGACTAATTTACTTTAGGATATCTGGCCGGCATGGACAAGTTGGAAGGGCGTGTTTCCATGCCGTACAGCTCTGTGACTCTATAACCAAAAGCTGAACCGCACCAACCATACACAATATCCAACCGCAGGAGCAGATCAGAGGCTGGGAATTCTACATTGTCTAACACACCTCCTGTACCCTCAGTGCCTATCCACCTTCTAGGAGTGTGGCAGAATATTCCCCACTCGCCTGGATGGGGGGCAGCCCCAACAACACTCAAAAAGCTCAACACGATCCAAGACAAAGCAGCCCGCTTGATTGGCACCACATCCGCCACATTCAACGTTCAATCCCTCCACCAATGCACAGTCACAACAGTGTGTACCCCTCCCACATCTTCCCTCACTTGCTCTTGCCAACTACAATCCCTGGCACCACTAAGCCTGCATACCCTCTGCACTGCCCACACGCTCGCTCGCTCACTCACTCACTCACTCATTCTGGACATCTCACTGCCTGTATTAATAGTAAGAGCTATTCCACCAGCTTTCAAATCCTGCCTGCCTCTCTTTCATTCCAGCAGGAAAACACACGCACCCCCCCCAAGCCCCCACCCCACCACCCCTGCATAGGAAAGAAAGAGTCAAGTCGGAAGGTGTATGAAAACAGGATCCCAACTCTGACCACTCCAAGAGCCTGGGTTGGATCTAGAGGCTGCCTTTGACGTAGTGTGCCAGGGCACCCTGAGTGAAGGGACATTGACATCTGGGACAGGACGTGTGTCTGAGCTAAACAGTAAGGAAAGGCCACAGTCATCTGAGCCTGGTAACTCTGGCTGAGGGAACAAGTCACAGTAAGGCAAGGCAGTGCAAGGTAGGGATGCCGTGAGCACCCTGACAGGCTCAGAGTGAGTGGGGTGCTATGGGCAGTGAGTGAAGAGCCTGGAGATGGAGCCTGGTTAAGTCCACATCCCTGGGCACTCAGTGTCCTTGCTGCAGTGTTACAATGAGAGTTTCTGGGGAAGTATTGAGGGGCAGAGGGAAGTATAGACAGAGTCAACAGATGGAAGGCTAGTCTATGGTCATGACTCTCTGTAATGTCTTGCGGCCTTGGGCAGAGCAGTTAGGAATGTATGAGGGGTGCTGTGTTGTAAGAGATAAGGGCTAGAGCATATTGTATTTATGATTCATGTGTTTTAAGAAACTCCCAGATAAGGAGTTGAAGCCACTTTGAGGGAAGCCCGATGTTTAGCCTGCCAAACTGTGATGTATCTGGATACTTTCTATGGTGTGTCTGTAAAACTTGGTAAGAGTTAGCATTCTGAATTTCCTTTGTCTTCTAAGAAAATAAAGGTGTTGGTGTGCTTTTTAAACCAGAACATCGATGTGAAAGAACCAGGACAGGTTGTGGGTGACTGTTACTCTGACAAAACTCAAAGCCTAACTTAACACTAGCCCTAACCCTAACGCAAACCCAAATCCAAACTTTAATCCTAACATGCATCCTAACCCTGACTCAAATCCTAACCCAAACCCAAACCCTAATCCAAACCTTAATCCTAATCCTAACCCTAACCATATCCCTAATCCGTACTCTAACCCTAGCCCTAATCCCAACACTAATCCCATTCCAAACCTAAATCCAAATCCTAACCCTAACCTTAAGCAAAATCCTAACACTAACCCCCTAACACAAACTCTAACCCAAGCCCAAACCCTAACCCTAATCCTAACCCTTAAACTAATCTTAACTATAAACCTACTTCTGACACCAACCTTAACCCCGACCCTGGCCCAAATCCTAACCCTAACCATATTGATTGTAGGAAGACATAGTGAATAGGCCAGGAGGGCATAAAGAGACAAACAGAGAGGAGTTAATTGGCTGTTTTGGACCAGTGCACACTCAATGGGCTGAAGGGTATTTTTTTTTCAGATTTGTACATCTCTATGGCTCTATCATCAGACAGTGCATTTGGTGCAAGGAGTAAATTGCAGAATACTGTGTACAATAGAGAGGAACCTGGACTTGAAGTCTCCGTCTGGAAATCAATGAGGCTGTAAGACAGGTAGAGAAGAAGGCATATAGATATTTACCTCGACTGGCCATGGGCTCGTACTTAAGAGTGGGGAGGTTACTGTATCTAACTGTACAGAGGAGTATCTAGACCACAGCTTGTGAGACCACACTATAGGATGGATTGTGATTTTGTTCTGAAGCTGAATTTGAAGCGTGGCAGCATTGATGTTACTGACTGCTTGGAGATTGCTACCAAATATTCAAAATGGCGACAACTTATCCCATCAAGTCACACCATGTTTTGAGGCCGGGCGCCCTAACAATGAGGCAGAGTTGTGGGAGAGGATGAAAGAACGAAGGACAAAATGTTGCTTTCTGGATTCATCCACCTTCCCACCCCACTACCCCATCCCCCAAACTCTTCTGGGACATCCCACCCCAGGCGCCCAAGGGTCTGTGGGTGAAATATTGGACTGCCCAGCCTCAGGAAGACCCAAAGCAGAAAGCCATGACCCTGATAGATGGCATCCTCAAACTGAACGACCCTCACTACAAACAATGGGATCAGGAGGAAAGAATTGTAAAGAGGAGTTCAGATCCAATAGGTCATGGCTGTTTGCTTTGAAACAGAAAAGATTGAGGGGGAAAATGAATAGGCGGATTTAGAATTATGTGGAGCCGAAATGAAATGTATCAGAGAGATATATTTCCCTTTGCAACGGGATCGATGACCAGAAGACATAGATTTTACGCAATTGTCAGAAGGATCAGACAGATGCTGAGAGGTAATTATTTTCTCCCAGAGGTGGACTGGAGTCTATTACTCACCTCTTTGAAAACATGTCAAGGGAAAAGTTCTTGCAACTCATTTAAACAACACTTAGATGCACAGTTGAATGATCGTGACCTACAGGGTTGGGAGGCTTTGAGTTAGAAGGAGAGGTTGAATAGGCTGGGGCTTTCTTCACTGGAGTGTAGAAGGGTGACATTATAGGGGTTTATAAAATCACGAGCAGCATAGACAAGGTGAAGGACAGGTATCTTTTCCCTAGGGTGGGGGACTGCAAGACTAGGGGGCATATATTTTACAGTGAGAGGAAAAATATTTACAAAAGACATGAGGGGCAACTTTCTTTACACAGAGAGTGGTTCATGTTTGGAATGAAGCGAGAAGAAGTGGTGGATGCGGGTGCAACCTTTAGAAGACATTTGGATAAGTACATGAATAAGGAATGCTTAGAGTGACCAAGCGCTGGCAGGTGGGGCTAGTTTAGTTTGGGATTATGGTCGGCATGGACTAGTTGGACCGAAGGGTCTGTTTCCGTGCTGTATGACTCTATGACAGGAACTGGAAACTGGACTTAGAATGTTTGGGTCTTCTTGAGCCAGCACAGGCAATATGGATCAAATGGCCTCCTCCTGTGCCATACATTTTCTTTCTTTATATTTTTCTACAGCAGGTTGCCGCATTTTAGTAATTGGTTTGGATGCAAGGAAACCAAGTTACAAGTTAGCATTAAAAGATAATGCAGGGGAGGGAAGTGGAGATGTTAGATGATTGTTCTATTCTAACAGAGATTTCTCTGTCTCATTAGAGGGTCGCTCAACATCAGGCAAGTGAAGGTCGGTGACATCAACCAGCACAGAGGCCGAACACACTCTACTGATATCACTTTACATTGCAAGCCAGTTATCTAGCCAACTGAACTTACCGAGCCCCTACCTGAGAGCATGTGGTGTAGTCTGTCCCCACTGGATTTGGCATTTATTGTTTAAAAAGAACATTTGAAAGGAAGAATAATGGGCAGCAAAATGAAACTAGATAACATTCGATGAGTCAGCACCAGTGCGGACAATATGGACCAAATGGCTTCCTTTGTGATTTCTAATACCATGACTCAGCATTTAGATGTACATTTAGATGTACATTTACAGTAAGCGGGAAGGGTTAGATTTTCATCCCCTCCCATTTGGGCCATGTTTTAAGTTCAAGTTGTGGTTGATCATGCTGTCAGTGGAATTTGCCCATTCACCCTATCCCCCATGGACTCGATCCCAGCCATTCTGTCTTTGCAAATTTCCTCAGGTTTAGCTGCCTTGATTAGAAGGACAAATCAATCCGAGGGTGTGAGGGTGACTTAAGTAATGGGACCTGTGAACATCCCATCCCATTGCAAGCGGCAAGTGTGTCCAGTCAAGCACTGGGTCAGTGTCAGGGACAACGGCTCAGATCGCACCCCCCGCCCCTGTTGTCTGTGGAAGATTATTTAAGAGGTTAGCATTTGTAGTTAATGCTGGAATGGGGCTAACCACTTACTAAATGGAAACGTTATTCAGGAAGATGTCTCACTGGCAACAGCATTAAATCATAATACCATTAAAAGAGATCGGGCTAACCAAAAGATGTTATCCTCTTCCGACATCAATCATCAGAATTAGATTTTCGTTCTCGGCACTGTTTGTTTATAGTCTTATTTCCCGAGCTCCCTGCAAACTCTGGCAGGTGAAGACAGGACAGAGGGCTGTCTCTTTGTGTATCCCTAGAGCAGAGTCTTTAAGGAAAACCCAAAAGAACTGCAGATGCTGTAAATCAGGAACAAAAACAAAGTTGCTGGAAAAGCGCAGCAGGTCTGGCAGCATCTGTGAAGGGAGAAAACAGAGTTAACGTTTCGGGTCCGGTGACCCTTCCTCAGAACCGCAGCAACTCTGTTTTCTCCTTCACAGATGCTGCCAGACCCGTGTAGAGTCTTTAAGGACTCCTGGTTCGAACCTTAAACTTTTCATGAGGAGTTGGCCTTATCTTGTCCAGTGGTGGCAGGCTGAAGAGGCCAAGGGGAGGGGGTTCCTGAAAATGTTGGGGTTGTGGGTGGAAGTGGCCCAGGAGTACCAGGCTGCGTGCAGTTATTAGAAGGCGAACAATTACTTTTAGCTGGGTGCCTTTCCATGATGCTATCACCATGGCACCTCTGATCCCAGCAGCAAGCGAGTGAGTGAGGACAATAAACTTCAGAACTTTGGGCTAAAACTAGAGGAAGTACATCAGAAATGAATGATTTTCTGACCGAAAATCAGGAGCCGGCTTTTACACACAAGTTCAGCCATGACTAAAGCATGAAGCAAATGAAGCAAATGAAGGATATTGGCCTGTCTGAGGAGCCACATAAGTCCGACATGTTATTCGCAGCCTCTGTGGCTACATGAGTCGGCTGTTGCTTGGGTGGTCTGTTAGTTAAGTTGTCTGGAGGTTTTGCTCACTTTCCATTGGCTTGACACCATGCTCCCAATGGAGTCTCTCTGTTGGGTGCCTTATTGAATGAGTCTACTCTGTTTTGTTTGGTCACCCCTGATTTGGTGTGGAGGTTTGACTTCTTCTGTGGTGTCTTGAGGACTTCTCTAAAAGTTATCCAACTCTCACATATCCCTGAACTGTGTCTGCCTGACTATCTGTGTGAGATAGCGGGGCTCATGATCAAAGAAGATGAGGTTTCGCATCATGGACATTGATTAAATTATCTTGTCCGTGTTCTGCTAAAGTTTTAGTTGCAAGCTTGGTGCCCAAGATAAGTTATTTGTAAAGTCTGCTTAGGGAGAATTGAGCAATTTTAATGGTCATTGAATGTTGCCATTTCACAGTGTTTTGAAACCAATGATGGCGAAACTGATTTGGTTTCAAAAACAGAAGTTGCTGGAAAAGCTCAGTAGGTCTGGCAGCATCTGTGAAGAATAAAAAATCAGAGTTAATGTTTCGGGTCTGGGGACCCTTCCTCAGCACTGGTTCAAACCTTTCCCCACATCTCTTCTAGACAGTGAGGCTGATACGGTTGGCTTGCTATCCCTGTGTTGTAAAATCATCCACTAATTTTGCCAGTGTCAGGAGCTCTCCAACTCATGGAAGAGACAATGGAAACCCTCAAAAAGCGAGGCCAATAGACAGCACAATGCCAAAGGGAATAGGGTAATCTGTGATTATATTAACAGTTTGCAAACAAAGATCTGCTGCCAAAGGAATTCCGAATAGCACTCGGGGTATGCCTATACCCCAAGGACTGCAGATTAAAAACAAAATCATTAATGACATGTGTAATTCAACACATCAATCTCATGCACTTCATTAAAGCCAGCCTCACTCACCAAGGTGATAATTTCTCATTATATCTCGGAATAACATTGTCAGGTTCCCTGTGGCTGCTGGCACACCCAGGTCACATTCGACCGCACACTGTAACAGCATGAACTCATCCCATGAATCAAATAAATTGTCAAGATAGGGTCATAGAATCATACAGCACGGAAACAGACCCTTCGGTCCAACCAGTCCGTGCCAACCATAATCCCAAACTCAACTAGTCCCACCTGCCTGCACTTGGCAGATATCTCTCCAAACATTTCCTATTCATGTATTTATCCAAGCATCTTTCAAATGTTGTAACTGTATCTGCATCCACCACTTCCTCTGGAAGTTCATTCCACACATGAACCACTCTATGTGTGAAAGAATTGCCCCTCATTTTTAAAAAAATCTTTCTCCTCTCACCTTCACAATATGCCCCCGGTCTTGAAATCTCCCATACTAGGGAAAAGACACCTGCCATTCACTTTATTTATCCCCGTCATGATTTTATAAACCTCTATAAGTTCACCCCACAACCTCCTATGCTCCAGTGAAAAAAGTCCCAGCCTATCCAGCCTCTCCCTCTAACTCAAACCCTCCATTTCCAGCAACATCCTGGTCAATCTCTTCTCAGCCCTCTCCAGTTAAATAATATCCTTCCTATAACAGGGGGACCAGAACTGGACACAGTACTGCAGAAGAGATCTCACCAATGTCCTGTACAACCTCAACACGATGTCCCAGCTCCTATACTCAAAGGTCTGAGTAACGAAGGCAAGCGTGCTAAACACCTTCTTAACCACCCTGTCTACCTGTGGCACAAATCTTACTACCTTACCTACATGTGGCACATCTGTCATGTTGTCAGTGTGCCAAAATATCCTGACTGGCACATTCTCACCATCTTTGCATTGGTCAGCTGGGTGCTATAGTGCCCTGATCTGTGTGCTGTAGCGCTGAAGTTGTGATATTGGATCCCTGTAGTGTGGAGGCAGGCCAATCCACCTATGGAAACCACACTGACCCTCTGAAGACAATCCCACCCAGACCCAACACCCCCCCGCACCCTATCCCTGTAACCCTGCATGTCCCAGAGCTAACCCACCTCTCCCTGGACATTATGGGCAATTTAGCATGGCCAATCCAGTGAGAGGAAACCAGACCAGCCAGTGAAAACCTGCACAGACACAAGGAGAATGTGTAAACTCCACACAAACAGCGTCTGAGGCTGGAACCAAACCCAGGTCCCTGGTGCTATGGGACAGCATTGCTAACTACTGAGGCACCGTGCTGCCCCAATGGGTATTGGGTGACATAAACAGCATTTTCACCTTTTCATCAAAGCTGATAGAATGACCAGGGCAGTTGGCTGAAGTGAACAACATCTTGAAGCCAATATTTTGTTTAATGCAAACATTCCTTGTCTTAGGGATGGCGTGAAAAGAGAACTATTCTTGAAAGATTGCCCCTGTTCCAAGCCTTTTTTATTTAATGTCAAATGACGTGCAGGTTTTCCTTGGAATAACTCCTTCAGCTCACTGTCTTGGAGTGGTATACCTACTAAGGGCTCAAACGTGAAATCTCCTGCAGTCATACAGCATAATCTCACCTCCATCTAGAAGGACAAGGGCAGCAGATACAGGGAAACATCACCCCCTGCAAGTACCCCCTCCAAGCCACTCCCCATCCTGACTTGGAAGTATATCACAGTTCCTTCAGTGTTGCCGGGCCAAAATCCTGGAATTCCCTCTCTAAGGATATTGTGGGCCAACCCACAGCAGGAGGACTGCAGTGGTTCAAGAAGGCAGCTCACCAACACCTTCTCAAGGAGCAACTAGGGACAGGGCAAGAAATGCTGGGCCCAGCCAGTGATGCCCACATTCCACGAATGAATAGAAAAAAAGAGTATTTCCACCAAGAGGAAACTGACGGGGATTTTTGACTGTCTTAAATCCAAATGCCTCTCCTCCTTGGAGTATATATTCCTGTAGCATAGATTTCCAATTAAACATTGTCTTATCAATGTTAAAGACTTATTTCAGCGAGTAGCCACCTTCAAATAGGCAGGGAATTTATTAGCCAGACTGTTGGCTGATGGAGATGGTGCATATTAGTAAGATAATTGGGCCAGTAATCCAAAAAAATGCATGTTCAAATCCCACCACATAAACTCGCGGAATTTAAATTTGATCCAGAAAACTGGAATTGAAAGATATTTTGAGTAATGTGAATGGCGACTATTGCTGGTTGTTGCAAAAGCCCAGGTGATGATTTATTCATTGTCACATATATCTAGGGAGAAATGAGTGAAAAGTGGTCTGTCACCAAAATCCAGTGCCATTTTGAGGTACAAGAAGAATGAAAGAAAGTATTTAATGAGAGTTCATCTTCATCGGCTGGGGTCACAAACATGGCTCCAGGGCTTCTCCAGGCCTACCATGGCCAGGAGTCCCACGTCAGGCATTGATGCACACCCCCAGTTGATGGGCCACTGCATCGCTGCAGCCGACACACTGCCGCCAATGCATCAGGCCTATGAAGCTAGGACTCCCTTTTGACGCTGCTCCTGCCTCCCTGCGATGTCAGATGAAGATGGCTCACTTAATGTCCATTAGGAAAAGAAATCTGCCAATCTTACGTTGTCTAGCCTGCATCCCGACACATGGTTTGATTCTTAACTGCCTTTTGAAGTGGCTGACAACTCATTCCAAGGGCACTTTAGGACGGACATCAAATCCTGGCCCTGCCAGTGATATCCACACTCCATTAATGAATGAACAATACTCCAAAAATGAAATATCCTTCAGATAGTGATAACACAGTGTGGAGCTGGAGGAACACAGCAGGCCAGGCAGCATCAGAGAAGCAGGAAAGCTGACGTTTCGGGTCGGGACCCTTCTTCAGAAATGATTAATTTTGATGATTATAATGATTAAAATGATTTTCTGAACAAGGTTCCCGAACCGAAACGTCAGCTTTCCTGCTCCTCTGATGCTGCCCGGCCTGCTGTGTTCCTCCAGCTCCACACTGTGTTATCTCTGACTCCAGCATCGGCAGCTCTTACCATCCTTCAGATAGCAGTGTTTCTTGAAATATTTGAACCATTTACGAAGAATGCCCATTCCTCCTGAGTGTAAATTCTCAACCTCATCATTTTAAGTTTTCATTTAGGCTTTTAGCTTTTGCCTGTCAGGGATCAAGCATAGAGGCAGCTAGTGCTAGTTTTGGACTTCAATCAAAGAATTATTCTGCATTCTCCATTTAGGCTCCTTCTAACCTGATCTACTCTGCTTCACACTTATAGTAGTTAACACAGATCATCATAGGGGAACGCCCATACAATCCACTGGAGCTGACAACTTGTTCTCCATCCTCAATGTTTGAAACCTCCAATTTCACTGTTGACGTTTCTCTTGTTTCCCTAACAACAACGACCATAGTCCCATGACCATCGCTTGCTGGAGTTTCTCGCTTCTGTCTGATTTTGATTGCAGTGCCAAATTGCAAGTCTGAGGCAATCTCAAAAATGACTCTAAAATGGCTTCTCTGTCTCATCTTCAGCAAGTGCCACTCTGATTTCTAAGTGGCCCCTCTCCCTCACATGTTGCCAAGTTGAACAAGGGCTGCAAAATGAATCAAAAGATTATGGAATCAGAGTCTTGACAATATCGCACCGCGTGTTTTTCACCTAAGCAAACTCTAACACAGAACGTTACCTGCATACCACGGCAAATGCCCCTCTCCCACAATCATAGAATCCCTACAGTGTGGAAACTGGTCATTTGGTCTATTGAGTCCACGCCAACTCTCTGAACAGCACTCCCACCCTGCACCCCCCAACCCCCATAACCCAGACCCGCCTACTACCCTATCCCTGCAATTCCCATGGCCAGGGAACTGGAGCACCCAGAAAAACACCCACACAGACACAGGGAGAATGTGAAAACTCCACACGGTCACCCAAGGGTGGGGTCGAATGTGGGTCCCTAATGCTGTGAGGCAGCAGTGCCAACGACTGAGCCATCATGCCATCATATCTTTAAATGGTCTCTCTGTCTTACCTAATATAAAGCTGCACACAAGGCAAACGGGGGCTCAGACATTAAAATTGGCTTGCCCCATCATTGAACAGACTTGTTCTATGTGATATAGATACTCTGACGGTGCTGTGAGGAAAGAAGATCTGAGATTGTGCAAGAGTGTAGGAATGGTGCTTTAGTTTCAAGTCAGGGTGGTGTGTGTGTCTTGGAGGGGAACGCAGTTGGAGAGGGACGTCATGGGAGCATGGGTGTTGCCGTGCACGTGCTAACCTTGCCCTTTTAGGTGGTAGAGATTGCAGATTTGGAAGGTGCTGTGCAAGGAAGCATGGTGAGTTGGTGCAGTGCATCCTGTAGACTGGTGCCACTGTCAGTCAGTGGTGGGGGCAGTAAATGTTGAAGGAAGAGGGTGTTTGGTATGTGGAATGAGCTGCCAGAGGAAGTGGTAGATACAGGCACTGTTGCAACATTTAAAAGACATTTGGACAGGTACGTGAATAGGAAAGGTTTGGAGGGATATGGGCCAAACGCAGGGAGACTAGTTTAGTTTGGGAACATGGTCGGTGGGGACTGGTTGGACAAAAGGGTCTGTTTCTGCGCTGTATGACTCTGTGCGTGGACATAATTGTTCTTTTAGCTATCAGGAGGCTGAAATAGTGTTTGCAATTGCATTTAACAGGTGGCTAAGGAAGCACATGAAGTGAAAAAGAATTAAAGGAGATGGTAACAGGTTGGGAAGAAGTAAAATGGGAGACAGCCTGTGAGCTGAAAGACCAACTGGTCTGTACATTGAGATATCTGCACTGGGGATACCGACAAGTACACTGTCCCTGAGACTCACTCACTATAACTCAATAAAACCCTTCAATTCCCAATGCACTCCTTTATTTATAATCTTTCATAGTAGATTATCAAATACGTCCCTCTTGTGTAGTGTCTAAGACCTCTCTCTCTTCATATGCTAATTCTGAACTGGAGTCTTCTCTCTTACTGAGGCCAAAGTCATGCTCCATGATTTATATGAATCTCATTGGACCCCATCGAACCTAAGTAGATCTGAGTGCCCACAGCATCTATTAGATTTTGTTCATTTTGCTTCTTGTTTTCTGATTTGACAGATTTGCGTATGTAATATGGACATATATACAAAGGGTACACTTAACACTAAGGGGTTCACACATGGCACTCGTTTGGTTGGTGAATGAGATCACATGGAGTTGAGCCTGACAGATTTTTGATCTCTGGTAGAATAAGGTAGCTCCAATGAAACTGAGAGACCAGGGCTTAGAGGCAGGAGGGTGGATGTGTCCGTTGTGATCACTGCTCCCACCTAGAATTTAGTGGCAGCGCCTGGAGCAGCGTTTGGGTGGAACTCATTCACTGACAAAGACTCCATAACCTCGCAATGCTGGCTGCCTTTAGCGAGGTACCAGAAGGAGAACGCGCACCAGAATCAGAATGGGAGGAGAGAAAACTGCAAAGAGCAGGATTTAACGGTCATTAATCAGTCTTGCTTCGAGATAAGTCAAAAGCCCCATCAGGCACTTACCTGGAAGTGTTTTCTTTAAAAATCAGCCTTCCTAGCCCTGTGCTCTCCCACCCCTCCCGGAGTACGGAGTTCCTGCCTTCAGTAAACCTCTGTGGACAGGTGAATGTTTGAAATTTATAAAAGCCTGATTTATGGCGAGCGCATGCATTGTGAACATCATAGTGCTCACTGAAGCTGATCAGAGAACATTTGTACTGCATTTCCACATTAAGACCTCTGCGCCAACACCGCTCTTTACTGGAATGTACAAGGGCCTCAAGGTGATCTCTGAAGTAATGCGCACACACGTCTAGACTGCAAACAAATGGCTGTGACACTTATTTTGAATGGGCAGCCGGGCCAGAATAAACAGGCTGAAGGTGGTTACCCTGCTCTACAGATTGTCATTTCCATACTGAGGAGATGCTGTTCACCAAGTTGGCTGCACTGTTCCCTATTTGCTTTCTCAGCTGACTAGCAGAGGTGCATTTACGTAGCACCTTTTATGGCACGTCTCAGCCAATGAAGTACCTATGAAAGCACTGTCACTCCCTTATCCACCTGAGAAAGTAGATTGGGCCTCTGTGTAATGTCACATCCCAAAGACTCCCCAACAATGCAGTACTCGCTCGCTACTGCTTTGAAGCATCTGTCAGGGTTCCAGGCTCAAGTGGGGTAAAATGCTTTTTTTCAATTTATTTACAGGAACCAGGCTGCGACAGTATTTATTGCCCACTTCTAGTTGCCCTTGGGGAGGTGCTAGAGAGCTGCCTGCCTGGTGAGGGCTCAGTGGTTAGCCCTGCTGCCTCACAGCACCAGGGACCCGGGTTTGATTCCACCCTCGGGTAATTGTATCGGAGTTTGCACATTCTCCCCGTGTCAGTGTGGGTTTCCTCCAGGTGCTCCGGTTTCCCCCCACAGTCCGAAGATGTGCAGGTTAGGGTGGATTGGCCATGCTAAATTGCCCCGTAGTGTTCAGGGATGTGCAGGCTACGTGGGTTAGCCACGGGAAATGCAGGGTTACAGGGAGAGGGTAGGATGCTCGTTGGAGGGTCAGTGTTGACCTGATGGGCTGAATGGCCTGCTTCCATGCTGTAGGGATTCTATCCTATGAGTGGCTTGCCAGTTAAGAGGCAACTGCACTGCTGGTGGGTCTGGAGTTACATATAAAACAGATTCCCTTCCCTAAAGCACGAGATGGATTTTTACGCCATTCTGTTAGCTTTCTGATCACGATGCCGATATCAGATTAATTTATTACCAAATTTATCAACTTAAATTTCTCAGTCATGGGATTTGAGGCCACATTTGCTCATGATGGGCAGGCCTCTGGATTACTAACCCATTAACATGATTACTATTAGTGCTGCACCCAGAACTACTGAGGTGAGAACGATAAAAAATAAAAACTGAGAGAACTGTGGATGCTGTAAATCAGGAACAAAAACAGAAGTTGCTGGGAAAGCTCAGCAGGTGCAGCAGCATCTGTGAAGAGGGAATCAGAGTTAACGTTTCAGGTCCGGTGACCCTTCCTCACGACTGGACCCGAAACGTTAATTCTGATTTTATTTTCACAGAAGTGAGAATGATACCCACTGAGCAGTTTTGGTGAGACAGCTCAGCTATGGAATGGAGCTAAAATTGTATCAGAGATAAAAGGTACTGCAGATGCTGGAGAATCCGAGATAACAAGCATGGGGCTGGATGAACACAGCAGGTCAAGCG
>JAHRHZ010000031.1:25009823-25041928 GCA_024137785.1 Ginglymostoma cirratum
GGCCTAAACCCTTCATCAGAAAAGGGTTTAGGCCCGAAACGTCAAGTTTTCCTGCTCCTATGATGCTGCTTGACCTGCTGTGTTCATCCAGCCCCATGCTTGTTATATGGAATGGAGCTGTTGGCTACGTTTTGCTTAACCGGAGGAAGGTTTATTCCAGTGAATTGTTTACGTGATGTTAAATGTTCCCTTTTGAGCGAAGTTACCAATGGCCAGGTCAGTCAGTTTGCTCACATGGGACCTGAAGCGTGTCTAGTTTGAGAAACAACACCAAAAACTTGCTTCATTCAGTCCAGAACTTCGAAAGGTGACGTTTGCCATTTTGTATGGTGCAAGGGCATTGCAGCAATTTGCATTTATATAACACCTTCCACCCAAAAAAGGCATCCCCAGGCTCTTCGCTGGTGTGTAACGAGACAAACATTTATTGGACATTGTATGTGTCACAGTTGGCCACTTCCATTATGCAATGAATGGAAAATATTGGATTGTACAGACAAACAGTTTCTCCCGTCTTTCTTCTCTCTGTCATGTGGCAGAAGTGTAGTCACAATTTATGCATAATGTGTAAGGGTCCGAAAGAGTCAATGCCAAGGAGGGCATTAAGTGTTGCCCAATACGATGGTGCCACACAATCTCGGGCAGGAGAACAGCTTTGCACTTTGCAACATTTAACATTGAGGTCTCCCTTCGAGTCTAGATTTATTTACAGTCAAGCGTATTACAAATACTGTATAAAGGGTTGTTCAGTGTCATCGCCGTCCAGCATCCACGTTGCACTGAATGAAGAGTTGGATTGGTGAATACCTTTCCAGTGTCAACTGGGAGAAAAACTTCACAAAAAAACTGTTGTGTGTCTGTACTTTCCAACAGGTTGTGTTGGCTTGCTCTGCCACATTTAACCTAAGTTGGTCACATGAAAACAAATGATTGAGCGATATTAAATACGCACGTTCTATTATGAAATTACGCTGCAAGTGTGTCTGCCCACAGACCTGACCAGGCCCCAAGCTGACATTAGTTACTGTTGTGTGCTTCTGCTATTAATGACCATTTGACACCCTTTCACAGGGCTTTTAAATTATATGCTATTTCTAGGCACAAGACCACTAATAAGCGCATTTGAAAAAGCTTTTAGACATTATAAAAACATCTGAACCACCGAGAAATTGACAATTACACCAGACAAATACAGTAGTGAATCATTCAGTGTAATATTTCAAAATCATTTCCAGTTATTTAGAATCAAGTTACTCAACAGGAACAAAAAACAGAAATAACTGGAGAAACCCAGCATAGAATTCTTACAGTGTAGAAAGAAGCCATTCGACCCATCAAGTCTGCACCGAATCTCCAAACAGCATCCGCCCAGATCCACTCCCATACCCTATCCCTGTAACCTGCATTTCCCATGGCTAACCCATCTAGCCTGCACATCCCTGGACACTATGGGCAATGTTGCATGGCCAATCCACCCTAACCTGCACATCTTTAGACTGCGGGAGGAAACCCAGAATTAACGTTTTGAAGCTGGTGACCCTTCAGAACTGGAGTTGGATTTAAATCTATAGAAATAAATTTTATTTTACAGTACATCCTATTATCTGCTAGTCGCAATCAAATCACTCAAGGTGACCACTCTGAAATAAATAAAGGAATACTTTTTATTGGGTTCAATCATTAAATACATGCAGCAAATGCCTTTTATTTCTTGATTTTGTATTTGGGCGTTTGCAAATGTGTTTGAGCAAAAATCTAAGGGAAAACGAAACATATTTCAGAAAACTGGTGCAATTTTGAATCTGTTTTGTGCCCAGATTGTCAATTTCACCCAAAGTGAAAGGTTGAGGCCCAGCAGATTATGAGAGGAGCCTCTGTCATTGTAAACAATATCTCAGTCTACGCTATAAATGGAAATCATCGCGATAAGAAAATGAGAAGACAGGTTGCTGCATAAAGGCATCAAGTGAAACCAAAGATAAAAAGATTTTCGTGGAAACACATTAAATTTTAGGTTATAGCGATAATAAGGTGTGGAGCTGGATGAACACAGCAGGCCAAGCAGCATCAGAGGAGCAGGAAAGCTGACGTTTCAGGCCTAGACCCTTCTTCCAGCTCTACACCTTGTTATCTCAGATTCTCCAGCATCTGCAGTTCCTACTATCTCTGAAAATATTTTAGGTTATGGTGCCCCTGGGTGAATCCAACTGGATTTGACTACTAGCGTAGCTTCACCCTCCTTCCTCTCTGTGGAAAGGGTAGTGCGGAGTATTGAAAGGATGGTCCAGGCTGATTAATGACCTACTTTTAGTCACACAAACCCTGCTCCCTTGGCAGAGGCAGGAGTGCAGCCAACAGTGACATTTGGCATCCATTCACTTCTTGTGACCTTGAAACAGAATTCAGGCTCCCTGAATCCAATGAGAGTTTTGGGTGAATTTTTGAGGAAAGGACAGTTCTGGTCGCCCTGCTCCAGGAACGATGTTATTAAATTGGAAAAGGTACAGAAAGATTTACAAGGATGTTACTAGGAATGGAGGGTTTGAGCTATATGGATAGGCTGGAACTTTTTGCCACTGGAGCATCAAAGGTTTTGTGGGGTGATCTTATAGAGGTTTATAAAATCATGAGGGGCATAGATAAGGTGAATAGCAAAGGTCTTTCACCCAGGATTTCAGAACTAGAGGGCACAGGTTTAAGGTGAGAGGCAAAGGATTTAAAAGGGACCTGAAAGGCAACATTTTCACACAGAGAGTGGTGTGTATATGGAATGAACTGCCAGAGGAAGTGATAGGGGTGGGTACAGTTACAACATCTAAAAGACATTTGGACAGGTACATGGATAGGAAAGATTTAAAGGGATATGGGCCAAATGTAGGCATGTAGGACTTGTTCAGTTTAGGAAAACTAGTCAGCATGGACAATTTGGCTGTATGACTCTAGAACTATATGTTCAGCGACTGATCTCCATGGTAACCAAATGGCAAAATTAAAACTTCTGGCCTATCAAGCTTTGTTTCATTCTGAGATCTATCTAACTTGTTGAGAATTACCATCAGCTTGGATTGTAATAGGTTAAAAAGAAGTTCACTTTATTTAAGAAATAACTTTTTGCAGTTTCCGCTTACTACAAAGCTGACAGAGAGAGCTAGGTCATGTGACATTACATCACTTCTTGTGATGATGTATACAATCTCATTCGCACACAACTTTATCAGATGAAATGATTTGTTACAAATCAATTATATGCCCCTGTATTTTTAACTGAAGAATGCAATTTACACAAAAGAAGATAAATTGAACTAAGCTGACTGTCCATGGTCAATATGATAATTTGGAAAGATTTTATCATAAAGAAAGATTCAACCCCTATTTTACAGCAAGATTGCTCAACCCCAATAAAATATCACTCTTATTTTAACTCTTTAATTTCTTACTGAAGTGATGAGGTCACAAGCACTTCCATTCAGCGACTTTCTGCATATTTATCAAATGTGATTTTCTCTGTCTTTCTCATCTCACACAGCCACTGCAAATTCACTGACTTATCTCACTGAATGCTGCGAAAAGCTGAAAACTATTTCCAGCCCTACTTAAATTGCTAATACAGTTTGAGACTTCTTTCCAACTCTGAGGGCCAGGAGACTTTCAAAATTAAACCAGAATACTTTTTTTGGAATGATTCTTTGTTTCTGAACTGAATTTGTTTCTGGCTTTGATCTGACTCTCCACAGCTCGTAAAAGGTCAATTTAGTGGACATATCTGACCAGATAGTGTAATCATTTAGCTTAAGACATGTGACATCTTGGATATGCAACTTTGACCCACAACTGTCCCTAAAAAAAGTCACCTTCACAAAACTAAAAACCAAAAACCCATTTATCTCTACTTCAGAAGCCAAGTTGCACAAAAATAATATAATATGATCATGCATAACATGAATCAGGAAACTCTATAAATTTTCTTTAGCCACACAAGAATATTTTAATTGCAATTATCCTAGATGCAAGACAAGTCCTTTTCTCAGACAAGTTCATACATTCATAGTTCCTTGAAGGTGGATTCACAAGTAGACAGGGCAGTGAAGAAGGCGTTTAGTATGAGAGATAATAGGAACTGCAGATGCTGGAGAATCCGAGATAACAAGGCGTGGAGCTGGATGAACACAGCAGGCCAAGCAGCATCATAGGAGCAGGAAAGCTTGATGTTTCGGGCCTAGACCCTTCGTTTAGTATGCTTGACTTTACTGTTCAATGCATTGAGTATCAGAGTTGGGGGGATCTTGTCGCAGCTGCACAGGACGTTGGTGAGGCCGCTTTTGGAATACAGTGTCAAATTCTGGCCTCTTTGCTATGAGAAAGATGTTGGTAAACTTGAAAAGGTTCAGAAAAGATTTACAAGGATGTTGCCAGGGTTGGAGGGTTTGCGCTATAGGCAGAGGCTGAGCAGACTGGGCCTTTCTTGCCTAGACAGTCAGATGCTAAGGGGTAACCTTATAGAAGTTTATAAAATCATGAGGGGCATGGATAGGATGAATAACCAAGGTGTTTTCCCTAGGGTGGGCTAGTCCAAAACTAAAGGGCATAGGTTTAAGTTGAGAGGGAAAGATATAAAAGGGACCTGAGGGGTAACTTTTTCACACAGATGGTGGTGCGTGTATAGAATGAGTTGCCAGACGAAGCGGTGGAGGCTGGTACAATTACAACATTTAAAAGGCATCTGGATGGGTATATGAATAGGAAGGGTTTAGAGGGATATGAGCCAAATGCTGGCAAATGAGACTAGATTTATTTCGGATATCTGGTCGGTATGGATGAGTTGGACTGAAGGGCGTGTTTCCATGCTGTACATGTCTATGACTCTGTGACCTTAAGTGCAGCACAGAAAACTCTGAGTTAACTCTGAGTCCCCCTCCACAGATACTGACAGACCTTCTGAGTTTTTCAGCACTCTCTGTCTTTATTTCAGACTTCCAGCATCAGCAGTGCATTGTTTTTATCTGAACATCACGAAAACCCCGTCTGGTTCACTGATGTTCTTTTCAGGAAGGAAACCTGCCGTCCTTTAGCTCCAGATCCACAGCGACGTGGCTGACCCCCAACCGTCCTTTGAAATGACACAGCAAACCACAGCCTTTCTGACTAAGCCCATATTCCATGAAATAATAAAGAAAATAAGAAGTATTTCACATGAAGGTGGGCTATGATCCGGTACACACTGCTAGTATCTGAGGCAGAGTCAGTGCAACCAGACCAGGTGCGAAAACATCCCGGGAGAATTTGCAGGAAAAGGAATGGGGCTATGTCCCATTGCTTTCAGGGGGAGGGATGTAGGATTGGAACCAGGTCAGCCAGATGGACCTCATTGAATACGGGTTCCATGATTGGGGTTATTAATCTAGTCCAATCAGGGAGTCCAAGGGGGTTTCAAGAGATATGTCATATCAACAGTGATAGATAGCGTACAATGTGAAGCAGTCTGCAGCTGAAGGAAGAGCAAAAGTGAGTCAACCAAAAAGCAAGCAGGCTGCAGCTTTTATTGAGATAACAAGGTGTAGAGCTGGATGAACACAGCAGGCCAAATAGCATCAGGGGAATAGGAAGGCTGACGTTTCGGGCCTAGACCCTTCTTCATGACATGAATAGGCTGAGTGTGATTGGGCAGACCTTAACCCAAATTATATTTCGAGATTCAGTACCAATCATTTGGCTAGCACTTGCTAACAAAACAGAAAAATACTTAGGGTTTCTGAAAGGTCCTATTAATTGTAAGGAATTTCATTATGCAGTGGTGAGTGAAGGCCAGTTGGGTCAGACCACAGGTGGTCTGAGCCTGTCCAAGGGGTCTGTGTTTGAAAAGATTGTGGAGGCATCCAGTTCAGCATGTAACCAGGAAGGCAATGGAATGTGGGCCTTTATTTACAGTCATAGAGACATAAAGTTGTACAACACAGAAACAGATCCTTTGTGCTGACCAGACATCCCAATCTGATCTGGTCCCATTTGCCAGCATTTGGTCCATATCTCTCTAAACCCTTCCCATTCATATACCCATCCAGATGCCTTTTAAATGTTGTAATTATTCCAGCCTCCACCACTTCCTCTGGAGCTTATTCCATTCATGCACCACCCTCTGTGTGAAAAAGTTGCCCCTTAGGTCCCTTTTTAAATTTTTCCCGTCTTACCTTAAAACTATGTCTGCTAGTTTTGAACTCTCCCACCCTGAGAAAAAGACCTTGGCTATTCACTTTATCAATGCCCCTCTTGATTTTATAAACCTCGAGAAGGTCACCATTTCAAAGGTATGGAGTGTAAAATTGGAAAGGTATTGCTAAAATTATACAAACCACTAGTCAGACCACAGCTACAAAATTGTGAGTAGTATTTTGGGGCTGTTATCTAGGGGCAGATATAGTGGCATTGGAGGCAGTCCAGAGAAAGTTCACTAGGCTGATCCTAGATATGAAGGGACGGCCTTATGAGAACAGATTGAGTAGGATGGGGCTGTACTCATTGAAATAAAGAAGAATGAATTGAGACCTTTTTTGAAACGTACAAGATTCGATTCGCACCAATTTCAGTGAAAACCACAAATGCAGCGAGTTCAATCAGGAATGCTCAAGGGGCCAAAATTGAAGGAGGACCCATAACTTGGGATGTTATGTGAGGCACAGAGCAGCATATAAAGATAGGGAAGAGCAAAGAGGGATTTAACAACTAGGTGGAGAATCTTCAAGTCAGTGCCCTGATAGTAAAACAGCAGACTGCCTGGTCATGATCACAGCGTTATTGGTTTCTGTGCACCAGTTTGTTGCCACATTTCCTACGTTATAGCGGCAACTGTGCTTCAGCAGTTCGTCACGCGCGTCAGGTTCGGTCGGCGGTCGTGAAAGGCGCTACACAAATGCAGGTCTTTCGGTTTCTCGTTACATTTCGAGTGAGGGGCATCGGAGCCAACACTTGCTCTACTTCAATGCGACAATCCAGTGAGCTTCGATATGATATTCAGACGACCTCCCCCCCGCAACTAACCCAGCTTGACCCAGGGGGTTTATTATAAACTGATCTCTGTGATAAATGCTGAAGTGTGGCATTAATCTATTATTTGCCTTTGCATGTTTTTCTTCATTGCAATGAAATACACCAAAGAAATGAAGTACATGGTAGCATCGTAGGTCAAAGGATATGGCATTTAAAGCGGGACATATCATTGAATTAGTTTTGAAATACTATACATATCACAGATGAGATTGCAATTATTGTGGAATTTCTAATTATACCACTGCAATTATCTTCTCTATTTCAAATAATTTCCCAGCTAACCCCGGAAACCTTTTCAAGCAGCGTGCGGTTCTCTGCTTTCAGCGAAACTAATCTATTGAACAATTAAAGTGAAAGTCGGGGACATGTTCAATTATTCCCGGTGCTCTTCTGAGAAATATAGGCGGCTTTGCTCCTTATTGTCCGGGTCCTTTACTCTCGCAACAAAGACAAGATTGAATGCAGGTAGTAATCTGAAATGTGGGAAGAGAAAGTCAGAATATTCATCGTAGGAAAGCCACTAAACCTGCGAAAAAGAACTCCCTTTCCACAGTCAGGGAACGATGTGAAGCTTCTGAATTATTAATATGAGATATGCTGAAAGTCATTGCTTGAACATATTATGGAGTACCTTCACGCATGATGGATGGGGAGCATGTTTAATTATGCAGCCCTTTTCTATAAAAGCATGTTCCTTGACAATTCAGCGGTTACGGAACAGAATTTCTGCCACCCAAACCCATGATACTCACTGTGAGCAAATGATTCAGATGATATCCCCCTTGGAGCTTGCTAATGTACTCCACACAAACCTTATTCTCTCACTTGTGCCAGTGTTGTTTCAAGATTGTACGGTGCGGGGTATGCTTCTCTGGTTTGATACTAAATGGATGCAGAGATGGTTCCGAAAAACATCTTGAACAGATATTCGAGGGGAGTCAACCTTGTTTCCGTGAGTTGAGCAAGGAGTTGGTATTCCTGCTTTGGGAAAGTCTACCCTGTAGACTACCTGCCACCAGGCATATGGGCAGGATCTAACAATCAGCTTGTAGGACCATGTCATGGACAAATCTTCCATGGCCAACAAGGCCCAACATGGGATTTGAACCTGGAGCTTCTGGTCCAGAGGGAAGAATGCTACCAACTGCACCGCAATACCTTGCTTTGGCTAAGCAAGCTCTTTCAATCCATTCGATTGGAACATTGGACTAGGTGTAGGCCACCTGAACCTGTTCTGCCATTCAATGGCTGATCTGTGCCCTAACTCCATATACCTGCCTTTGGCCCATATCCCTCAATACTCTGTGCTTAACAAAATGTTATCCATCTCAGATTTAAAATTAACAACTGATCCAGCATCCACTGTCATGTGTGGAAGAGAGTTCCAAACCTCCCCCACCCTTTGTGTGTAGACGTGCTTCCTAACATCTCTCCTGAATGGTCTGGCCCTAATTCTCAAACTGTGCCCCCCACCCCCCCCCCCGCCCCAGTCTGGAATCCCCAACCTGTGGAAATAGTTTATCTACCCTGTCTTTTCCTGTTAATATCTTGAAGACCTCCATCAGATCACGTCTTAACCTTCTACATTCAAGAGGAAGCAGGCTTCATTTGTGTAATCTCTCCTCATAACTTAATTCCTGAAGTCCAGGTATCATTCTTGTAAACCTATGTTATACTCTCTCTAAGGCCAATACATCATTCCAAAGGTGTGGTGCCCAGATCTGCTCACAGTACTCCAAGTGGGATCTAACCAGGGTTTTGTATAACTGCAGCATAATGTCTGCAGTCTTATTCTCCAGTCCTCGAGATAGAAAGGCTAGTATTCCATTAACTTGCTTGATTATTTCCTGCCCCGATTTGTGGTATTTTAAAGATTTATGCATCTGAACCGCAAAGTCACTTTGGACATCCTCTGTACTTAACTTCATCTAAATACCCTGATCTACCCTTTTTCAGTTCAAAATCAATAACCAAACACTTTCTTACATTGAACTCCATCCGCAGTAGTTTTGCCCATTCACTTAGTCAAATACTGAATATTTGATAATATTCCTTCGTAATTTCATGTTAAGAACCACACTGTCTACATAACGTTGTCTCATCAGCAAATCTGGATATGACTTTCTATTCCATTTTCCAAGTCATTAATAAATAATATGAATAATTGGGGAACTAACACAGATCCTTCGGGGATACCAGGGCAATATGGTGACTCAGTGGTTAGCACTGTTGCCTCACAGCGCCAGGGATGCAGGTTCGATTCCACCTTCAGGCGACTGTCTGTATGGAGCTTGCACGTTCTCCCCGTGTGTGTGTGGGTTTCCTCCCACAGTCCAAAGAATTGCAGGCTAGGTTGGACTGGCCGTGCTAAATTGTCCATAGTGTTCAGGGATGTGCAAGCTAGATGGGTTAGCCATGGGAAATGCAGGGTTACAGGGACGTGGTAGGGGTGTGGGCCTGGGTGGGTGGTTGTATCTGGAGAGTCAGTGTGGACTCAATGGGCCGAATGGTCTGCTTCCACTCTGTAGGGATTTTATGACTAGTGGTCACATCCTGCCAATTCAAATACCTATGCATTATCTCTACTTCCTGTCACTCAAGCAATTTCCCAGCTACGTCAGTAATTTGCTTTCAGTTCTGTGGGCTTCTGTACTGTAGTTAACCATCTCTTATATGGAACTTCGTCAAATGGCTTTTTGATGTCCATATAAACAACAGGATCTTCAGTCTTACTGAACTTTCATACATCAAAATCAATTCATGAATGCGTGATCAGCCATGATTTAATATAAGGAGGTGATAGACAGATTTTTAATCAGTAAAGTTTCGAAGTGTTATGGAGACTGGGCAGGAAAGTGGAGTTGAGGCTGAGATGAGATAAGCCATAATCGTATTAAATGGCAGAGGAGGTTGAAGGAGCTGAACGCCTACTCCTGCTCCTGTGTTCTTGTGTGCACATTTTTTAAAGAGATCATCACCCATCTGGTGAAGACAATTTTAGCCTGCAGTGTATATACCAGAGAAACAGGGATGGTTCTCCTTAGGGAAGCATGAGATTTAGGATCAGAGAATCATAGAATCCCTACAGTGTGGAAACAGGCCATTCAGCCCAACAAGTCCACACTACCTCTCCAAATAGGGCGCTCAGCTCCATGAGAGGGTTCAGAAGAACAGCGAGAGAAGATCTTTCTCCCAACTGACAAAAGAGCCAGTAGTTAAAGGATACTAATTGAAATTAACGCTGAAGAATGAACTATAGAACACTCGGAGGTTCAGGGGAATCTTGGGGTGTTCATCCACTGATCACTGAAGGCAGGAGGTCAGGTTAGAATCATAGAATCCCTACAGTGTAGAAGCAGGCCATTCGGCCCATTGAATCTGCACTGACCTTCTGAAGAGCTTTCTACCCAGACCCACCCCCTCCCTGTACTTCCCATGGCTAACCCACCTAGCCTGCACATCCCTTGACACTATGGGAAATTTAGCATGGCCAATCCACCTGACTTGTACATTGTTGGACTGTGGGAGTAAACTGGAGCACTCAGAGGAAATCCACCCAGACACAGGGAGAATGTGCAAACTCCACACAGACAATTGCCCAAGTTTGGAATCATAACCACATCCCTGGTGCTATGAGACAGCAGTGCTAACCACTGAGCCACCGTGCTGCCCAAGGTTAACAAGGTAGTTAAAATGGCACATGCGATGCCTGAGTTTCCCATTTGAAGCATCGACGATAAGAGAAGGGAGGATACTTAGGAACTGCACAGAACTTTGGTAAGGCCACATCTGGAGTACTGTGTGCAATTCTGAATGATATGTAGGGAGGATGTGGTTGAGTTGGAGGTTGCGTAAGAGATTCATCAGGATGTTGCTTGGAATGGAGTGTATCAGCTGGATAGGTGTGAGTGTTTATTCTAGAGCAGAGAAGGTTGAGGGGAAGTGATCTGATTGAGATAAATAAGACCACGAGGGGAATAGACAAGCTGAACAGAAAATAGCCGTTCCCTTTCGTTGAAGGGTCAATAACAAGGGGGCATAATTTTAAAATGAAAAATGGGAAGTTTAGAGACGATTTGAGGAAAAGCTTTTTCACTGTGTTCATAAAAGAAGTGATTTCTAAATGACTAAGACTTCCTTTTATAAGTCCAGCTGGCTCACTGAAGCTCCTTCATGTGGAAACTCTTTTTACAGAGCTGGTCTGGCCTATAAGTAAGATGCTGGGGGTCTGGAATGCTCAACCTGGGAGGGTAGTTAGGGTGGGAAGACATGAAAAGTATTTGGATGAGCACTTGAAGTATCAACACTCAAGGACTACTGGGGTAGTATTATATTTTAGGTGGTACAGATGAATGACTAAAGGACCTTTTCTGTATTATGTGATTCTATGATTTTTGTTTTCTTTAAAACAGTGTGTTAGGATCTTGATTGTGCGGCCTTAGAGGTTGGTGGAGGCAGGTTCAGTAATAGCTCTACGAATGGAAGTTGCCTCTTACAAAAAGAAAGAGACGCAGGGCACTGGTGATAGAGTGGGGAAGTAGCATTAATTAATGGCTCTTTCATGTCTTGCTTCTTAGTCACCTCCATCATCTAGAAAAGCAGCAGATATATGGGAACACCACCACACGCAAATTCCTCTCCGAACCACTCACCACCCTGTCTTGGAAATATATCACCATTCCTTCAGTGCCGCTGGGTCAAAATCCCGGAACTCCCTGCCTAACAGCACTGTAGACGTGCCTAAATGAAAGTTCAGAAAGCCCAATACCATCTTTTAAAGGACATTAGGGAATGGGAAATAAATGCCAACTCTCATGTTCCAAAGAATAAGAAAAAAAAAATATAAAAGCTCCTACTTGCTGCTATTTTCCTACATCAACTGTCTAGCATATCTCCCGTGCAGACTCATACAGGACCACCCAAGTGGGAACAGTGCAGGATTCAAACTAAATTCTATGTAAAAGGAGGGACTCAATGAAAGGGAGATTGGTGACAAAAGATTGTGAATGTTTCTGGGAAAGTTCCAAAAGGGAGTCAACTCATTAAAGGCCTTTGTCAAGGCCAAAGGGGAGAATGGCTAAGAGGCAGCAGGGATCCTTACAGTGTGGAAGCAGCCTATTTAGCCCAATGAGTCCACACTAGCTCTCTGAGGAGCATCTCACATAGACCCACTTGTAACCCTGCATTTCCCATGGCTAATCCGCACATCCCTGGACACTATGGGCAGTTTAGCATGGCCAATCCACCCTAACCTGCACATCTTTGGACTGTGGGAGGAAACCGGAGCACCCGGAGGAAGCCCATGCACACATGGGGAGAATGTGCAAACTCCACACAGACAGTCACCTGAGGGTGGAATCAAATCCAGGTCCCTGGCGCTGTGAGGCAGCAGTGCTAACCACTGTGCCACCCTGAACGGATGTACCATATAGACCTTGCTTGATGATATCTGGATGAGAACCAGGGTTACCCAGAAAGCAGCTGACCATGTTTGCTGTTTCCTGACACTAGTTCCTCAGGCCAGACTGCAGCGATGGAAGATCCATGTGGTTTGGAACCTGTACCTCACTCTGAAGCAGATTGGAAGCTAGAGATCACTCAGGTCAGCCCTATCTGTATGACCCAGAGTACAACTCCATCTCTGTCAATCCTCACCTCATGGTGCAGGTTGTCATCATCATTTTGAGGCCTGAGTACCAGAATGCTACCACCAAATTGTGCTATTCCAGGGGCTTTTTTTTTAAAGAATTATGAACCATAACTAAGTCCCGGCTAAAGATGCAATCATCTTAGAATATAAGAGAAGGTTTATTACATTATAGCAACTATATTCAGGTTATATTAACACTGAGGTATATTACTAACACAAGGTAGGAAAAGCATAGGAGACTCGAACATAAAACTGCCCTGAACCCTCCAAATTGCTCAGTACTCCACCCAGCTACTGTGTGAATGGGAAGAGGTATCACTCAGCTCCCATATTTAGCCATTTGTTTCCACTAGCTTGTACAATAGTGCAGAGAGCTTCTGCATCCTGGGAACCGATGTGGGCAGTATTGTGGTATGACATGCCTGTGCCTTAAAAGGGTTAGATTATCAACTACTGTCGATCATTGCCTACCTCAATGGGATATCATGTTTTGGTCTTATGACATGGGTCTGTTTGAAGCAATAGAGATGGTGGTTAGATGTGTGATAATTAGTACCTGATGAGCATCAACTGCAAATATTCTTGTTTTGGATACAGAACACAATATTGTATCAATAATGTGTGATTGATATGTTTAAATATAAAATAAGAATGCAACAAGTTGTAATGGTCAGGTTTTTGTTGGAGTTCCAATGGAATTGCTTCTAGGTTGATTGTGTTTCCAAGTGGACCAGAGGCTCTTAGTTCACCAGCACTGTATGTTTTATTATCCATCAAAGGGAATCAGGCATCTGTCTATGGGGTCCACAGACAATGCTGAGAACCCCAGAGGAACTTCCTCCTAACTCCCTCCTGGGGGACGTGATGGCTTAGTGGTATTTCACTATTAATCCAGAGATCCTGGGGACCTGGGTCTAATCCCACCTCGGCAGATGGTGGAAGTTGCATCCAATAAAAATCTGGAATTAAGAGTCTAATGATGGCCATAAAACCATTGTTGATTGTCAGAAAAACCCACCTGGTTCACTAATGCCCTTTAAGGCATGAAACTGCCATCCTTACCTGGTCTGGCCTACATGTGACTCCAGACCCACAGCAATGTGGTTGACTCACTGGGCAGTTAGGGATGTGCAATAAATACTGGCCTATCTAACGACACCCCCATCGGGTGAATGAATAAATAAACTGTATAGACCTGTGCCAGCACCTCTTATAGGTCAGCCCTGGCACTAGGACAAGAATCACAGAATCATGCCTTACAGATAGTATCAGGCTATTGCCTCTCAGTTTGGCATTGGTAAGGAGGGCTTTGTAGGGGCAAGAGGTCTGGGTCTGCAGTTGTTGTTCTCTAGCTCAATGCCAGGTGGTCTGCCTTGTTTATGAGAGAGATTTTGATGCAACTGATTGGCATGCTGGGCCATGTCTGAGTCAACCACATGGAGTCACATGGAGGACAGACTTCCTTAAGACTTCCCCGAGCTTAAAGGCATGAGTGAACCAGGTGGGTTTTCACACCAATCAACTGGCTTTGAATCCCAGATTTAAGTCTTGAATCCAAATTCGGATCTGGAGGCAGGATTTGGACTCATGCCCTCGAGCATTAGACTGGGCTTTTGGATTACGAGTCTGTTGATAATTACCACTGCCTCCCCTGACCAGTCAAACGTGATAACACCAAGAAAGAAGGTCTTCAGCTGGTATCCTGGCACCACGTGGCACAGATCAACCTTTGGCCTTCTCTTCCGAAAGATTGACGCTAGAGCCAAGTGTGTCAGCAACAGAAGGCAAAGTGCCAATCTGTCAAAGAGAATCAATAGTCAACGAGCAACCTTAGTCTTACACAGTGCCAAGCCAAGAGTGGCACACCGTGACTGCAGGAATTGAATGTTTAATGCAGCTATTGGCATATCATGCCCTTCTTCTCTGACAGGGCCATTCCCAGTGGGAATGGTGAGGCTAATGGTTCAGCAGGATGTGGGAGAATGGGCGCAATGGTTCCTGAGAACATAAAGAGTTTTTAAAAGAAAATTGTCTAAGAATGTAATTTAATGCAAAAATAGCTGAGACATGCTTTACCTACAATTGCACAGAATGACCTGCACTGGGATAGATCCTCCCAAAAGCTTTTTTTATTCATTTTCATGATGTGGGCATCGCTGACTGAGCCAGCATTTATTGCCCCGTCCCTAGTTGCCCCTTGAGAAGGTGGTGGTGAGCTGCCTTCTTGAACCACTGTAGTCCATGTGCTGTAGGTTGACCCATAATGCACTTGGGGAGGGAGTTCTCCTATACCAGTGTTTCTTCTCCACACAAACATCCTTCGACTCACGTTAAATCAGCCTGTTACAGCCTCATTTCTCTCAGGCCCAAGCTGGGCATGAGTTCAAATCCACCAAGGAATATAAAGCAAGTGTCAGTAACCATGACAACTGCCATCAATTGTCATAAAAACCCATCTGGCTCACTAATGTCTTTCAGGGAGAGAAATCTGCCACCCTCACCTGATCAGGCTTCCATGTGACTCCAGGCCCACAGCGATGTAGTTGACCGAAACGGAAACAGAAGTTGCTGGAAAAGCTCAGCAGGTCTGGCAGCATCTGTGAAGGAAAAATCAAAGTTAACGCTTCGGGTCCAGTGACCCTTCCTCAGAGCCCCTGGAACTGAAACGATCCTTTGGTTAGGAGACCTGCTGAGGTTTTCCTGCAACTTCTGTTTTCGTTTCTGATTTACAGCATCTGCAGTTCTTTCGATTTTTAATGTGGTTGACTCTTGTCTGCCCTCTGAAATGGGTTAGTGAACCAGTCAGCTCAAGGTGAATTCGAGGGAATCCCTACACTATGGAAGAGGCCACACCAAACCTCTGAAGAGCATCCCACCCGACCCACCTCTCTACTGTATCCCTGTAACCTTGCATCTCCTATGGCTAACCTACCTAACCTGCACATCCCTGAACACTATGAGCAATTTAGCACGGCCAATCCATCGAAACTTTGGACTGTGGGAGAAAACCGGAGCACCCGGAGGAAACCCACGCAGACGCAGAGAGAATGTGCAAACTCCACACAGACAGTCACCTGAGGCTGGAATCCAACTAGAGTCCCTGGCTCTGTGAGGCAGCGGTGCTGACCACTGAGCCACCATGCCACCGGTGTTGGCATCAAATGGGTGGGTATGCCAGTGATGCCCACATCCCATGACATTGGATAACAATGAATTAATCCCCAGCTACCCACCTGAGAGAAGGCATATACAAATCTCCTGTGCCTAAACCCCTGCCCGTCCCAACCCAACCTCCCCTAACCCTGGACCCTATCTTCTTGAGTTACAAAGCTCTGTATTAGCATTGATGTTTACCTTGTTATCAGTCCTTCATCAGACTGGCCAGCTCTTGCTTCACATAATTTATCAAATCGGCAGCTTGGATGACTGGGGTTAAAGCCTAAAGCTTGAAGAAGCAGCAAGCATGGACAATGTTGAGAGATGAGTAGGGCAATCGATTGTTACATTATTCTTTCTCTGCCGAGAGCAAGGATTAGCGTCTATTCCAACCCAGCGTGGCGAAGAGTTTATTTCTCCTCCAACTGTATGGGCTTCAAATCGAATGAGCTTCTGCAAACCAGATTAGGACCTAATGAGATCAACCTCACTGCATATAAAACAGGACAATCATTCTGAAATTGTCCATCCCACTCAGTAACAACACAAGGATCACTGCTGTTTATAAATGTGAAGGCACACACTGAGGTCTTTGGGGTCTGCTGATTGGGGAACTCAATTTGCTTTCTCACAGAGAAAAGAAGATTAAAAAGAGACGTGGTGTAAATAATGAAAATACCAAGAGGAAATGAAGATGACGATTTGAGCCCATTAGTTTGGACTAGAAGCACATAACCCAAAGGAATGCAATACTAATAAAAATCGGTCATAATTTAGTGCAAGAAGAGGTGCTTTCTCTTTCCACATGCTTGAATCAATTCAAGTGAAAATCTTTCGGTTTGAGGCGACTTTTTGTTTTAAAGAAGGAGCCGGATGGCTATTTGGACAGGAGTGTACAGCTAAAAGTGAAGAGATACAACATGGAGAGTGCTGGAGCTGAGGAAATGTAAGGAGCAGAGCCCACTGAATGTGAAGTATGCAATATGAAGTTGAATAATCACATTTCTTTATCTTGTTTCGAGCTGTTTGACCTCAGTGTAGTGCTGGGGAATTTCAGACACCCTGCATCAACATCAGGCTTTGTTAAGTCAGACATGGCTAGGTTACAAACTTCCATTAACTCTGTCCTGGCAATGTGCATAATGTTTGGCCATCGGCTGTGCACCATCTATTTTTGGGCCAACTTAATGCTTTGACCATCCCCATTAGAAACTCAGAGATTATTCAAGCCCATTTCACTTTATGCTATTTTTTAGACTTGAGCAGGAAAACAACAGTGTGGTGAATTGCGTATTAACAAGCAAAGCCCATTAAGGGCAAGCTGCCATCAAAATACTGAGGTGAGTAGGAGAGAGGGAGAGGACTAAATCAACATGGACTTGGAGGAGTAATTAAAGTGTTGTATCCCCCGTAATGTCCACCTCTCTCTCGAAAGGCATCGAGAGGATTGGTTAGACACCACATGCTCTGTCTCTAATCAGAGACCCTGAGACCCGAGGAAGGGCCACTAGACTTAAAACACTCACTCTGATTTCTCTCTACAGATGCTGCCAGACCTGCTGAGCTTTTCCAGCGATTCCTGTGAGCAGATTTCAGAGCCTGCTGTAACAGTAGTAGGTTTTGAAATGTTTTCTAACCAGAGACACAGAGCGTTAACATTTAAGACCATCTTCAGAGACTGGTTGAGCAGACACCCGTATAGGATTCTGTTCTGAGAATGTTCTGTGCAAGCAGCCAAAATAAATGTGGAACTTCACTCAGCCTCTGAACTTCGCTCAACCTCTGAGCTAATAGACACAGAGCCAAGAAATAGTGAATAATTTTCATTGTAGAGTGAATGGACAGACACTTGAAAGACTCTGATTCCGTTGATGAACTTATTGAACTGACATGCGAGGTCAAAGCTGAGGCTTCTCTTCAGAAAACTCTTGGGTTTCTGTAATCCAAACATTTGCTCAGAGGATGATTGGAATGACGTGAGGGAAGAGTCACACCTTTCAGGGGGAGTAGGCTGGAGATTGCAAAGCCTTGAGGAGAAACAGTGGCTCAGTGCTTAGCACTGCTCTCTCATAGCAGGAGGGACCCGGGTTCGATTCCAGCCTTAGCTAACTGCCTGTGAGGAGTTTGCACATTCTCCCCGTGTCTGTGTGGGTTTCCTCCAGGCGCTCTGGTTTCCTCACACAGTGCACAGATGCTACCAAGCTTCCTGCTTGATGGCTCCCCTCAACATCTTCACCTGCTGCTAGGAGCTCTGTACAAGTGGATGTTAAGAGAGGGTAAGAAAACCAAATAATTATCCCTTTTAAACACTACAATTGAATCTCCTTCCATTATCTTTTCAGACAGTCTATTCCAGAGCATAACAACATGCCTTGTTAACAAATATCTTCCTCTTCTCCCCTTGGGTTCTTTACAAAAGCATTTAAGACCGTGCCTTCTGAATACCAACCCTTATGATCCATTGGCATGATTCTGTGCCCTGCATTCTCTCTGGCCGCAGTTTTTGCTGCAGGTACAGGACTGTGACCTCCTCTCTGCCAATAAACAAGCTGTTTCCGATGCTGACTGATAGATGTTGAGTGCACAGTGCGACATTCAGTGTCGGGAACAAAGAGCAGTATTTCCCCGGTGCTTCGTGAATCCCATTGAAGTAACTCTGGCCAAAAAAGGTAATAGAATGAACAAAATAATTTGCCAACACTGTGGGAGGCTGAGATGTAGTAATCATGTCAGGTGTCTTCAAAGTTTTGGTGAAGATCTGTAGCTCAGGTTGTGGGTGAGGATGTTGACTTGCTCGCCGAGCTGGCTTGTTCTCCTTCAGACATTTCGTCACCATGCTAGGTAACATCATCAGTGAGGCCTCCGGTGGTTCCATGGCAACCATCCCAACGCCCACAAACAAAGCCACGTTAGGACACTATTTAAATGGGCCAGGGCACACTGCAACACCCAGGAACTATGCAGGAAAGAGGAACAGCATCTGTACAAAATCCTCGCTATGAACAGATATCCCCGCAACTTCATCCACAGATGCCTACATAACAGACAACAACAGGAGGATACAGTATGCCCTAACACACTGGCTACACTGCCCTACATCAAGAACATATCAGAACTGACAGCAAGTCTCCTAAGACCACCAGGAATCACGGTGGCACACACACCCACAGTCAGGCTACAACAAACACACACGAGGATTAAAGACCCCATTCCCACAACATGCAGAATGAATGTGGTTTACAAAATACCATGCAACGACTGCCACAAACATTACATTGGACAGACAGGAAGGAAGCTAGCCATCAGAACATCAGCTAGCAGCAAAACGGCACGACAAACTCTCCTTCATATCGATGCACTCAGACAATGAAGGCCATCAGTTTAACTGGGACAAGATAACCATAGTAGCTCAAGCCGAACATAGACACACTCGGGAATTCCTAGAAGCATGGTTCTCCAGCCGTAAAGCAATCAACAAACATATAGAATTGGACCCCATTTACAAACCCGTACAGAACAGAACCGGAAATGACAGTACTCACCATAACAAACAGGGCAGTATAAATTCCAAGCAGAGTAGAACAACATCACTTCATTGGAGGCTCCACTGATGATATCACCTAGCACGATGACAAAACATCTAAACAAGATCAAGCCAGCTCGGCGAGCGAGTCAACAACGTCATGTCAGGGGTCCAGTTATTCAGAAGCCAGAGCTAATATACATGAGGACATTGATTCAAATCACATCACGGTTGGCTGGTGCAGTTTTAATTTTATTGATGAACATGGAATTGAAAGCCAGTCTCTGGAAACATGACCATGAAACTATCATTGATTGTGGTAAAACCTACCTGTTTCATTAATATCCTTTGGGGAAGGAAATTCACCCTCCTTACCTGGTCTGACCTACATGTGACTCCAGACCCACAACAATGTGGTTGACTCTAAACTGCCCTCTGAAATGGCCGTAGCAAGCCACTCGGTTCAAGGGCAATTAGAACGGGCAATAAACAGTGACCCGGCCAATGTCAGAACTAATAGAGTAAATAAAATTTCAAAAGCATAGGGAAAAGCCAGTGAGCGCTGGAGAAAAGTTGGGAAATAGTTTGCAGCAGCTGTCTGATCCCAGCTTCAGTAACTGTTTTAATACTAGGCAAAACAGAGATTTATCACCAAGGGATTGGACATAAAAGTTCTGGCCATGTAGGCAAGTGGAGAATTGTTGGAAAAGTTTTTTCCTTTATGCCCTGCCTGTGCCTCTCATAATTTTCTACATCTCAGTCAAGTACCCCTCTGTACCCTCTGCTCTGAGCAAAACAATGCCAGTCTGTCCAATCTCTTTACATAACTGAAACTCTCCAGCCCAGGCAACATCCTGGTATCACTTCAAATGATATCTGCTGACTTGGCAACAGAAGCCGTGGTTGTGAGTCGACAGTGAACAATGTGGCCTGGATTAAATGGACAACCACTTCCTCAGCAATTCTTTTGCAGGGATGTCCTGTTAATTCCATACCACTTCCCATTTTCCCCTTCTGTTGAAATCTTGCCAACAGATCTAGATCAAGGAGTTCGCACGCAGGTAGTGTGACAGCGCTAATGTACTCGGGTCATGATGCTGATATAGTTTGAGTGAAGAGAGCTCAGTCTAAAGAAAGATTGAGCGAAAGATGGGATATAGTCCAAGCCATAGTAAGGGGGAACTGGGTCTGTGCAGAGCATAAGAAAGGCGTCAAACAGACTCTTAACTCATCAGCTCTGGCAACGTCATTGCATTTTTGTTCTGCTCAAGGAACAATACTTGTGATAACTTCATGTACCCAGAGACCATTATTGGGGAGTGGACCTTGGTGTGACTGTATAGTATTTTCAAGACTGATATTGATTTATAGGCACTAAATCTGTTGGGAATATAGGGAGCAGACAGGGAAATGGAATTGATGTCCAAGTTCAGATCAGTTGGCAGAGGAGGCTTGAGGGCCTATGAAATGCACATAGTCCTGTTTCTTGACATTAACATTACCTCCACAACAGTATCTGAAACCCAGCTAGACATTGGCTAAAGGGTTGTAGAGGAGTTTACGAAAGCAGCATTTTGTTACTTTGTTAAAGATGAAAACATGCACCTCCTCTTTAAGATTCTGCGGGCTGCTTCGAAATGGTAGCAGCCACCTTTGATTCACTTCTCCTGCAATTGGCAAGCTGTCTGAATCACAGGGAGATTCTTAATGATAACTGATTCTGAATCCTAACTTGACAATGGGCCAGGCTGCAAATGGTTGGAGTCTTGGATACTTAGCTTGCTAATCAGCCCCCTACCCCAGCCACCACACCACACCACACTATTGAAAACTTGCCCCAGTTTTCCATTGCATCGTTACATAGATTCCAAACAAGACAGGCAGTATACCTTTAAGACGTCACAGCATGTGATGCTCCAATTATAAAGACCCTGGTTTTCAATCATTCCCAGCTCCATATAATGGAGTTTGTGTGGTGTGTTCAGTCAGTCAGAATGTAACTATAAGAGTCAGCGAGCATGGCAATGTGTAAGTCTGAAATATATTATTTCACATGATTGGTATTGTTAATAAACTTTAAGATATCTGTCCACAGAGTTGCAGAATTAACACAAACACCAATCTTTGTGTTGTGTGTTACATGATGTAACACATATAAAAGCACTGAGTAGTATTTGACCCAGGAAACTAAGCCACTGTAATTTAATATTTAGGATAAAGTTATGCAAGAAATACTGTACAAGAACGTTTGTGATTTATATATAGTTTATAATTTATTTTGGAATTGGGTTTTGAATTAGTTTTGGGCCGTGTCTATGAAGGAGCTTGAGGATTAATTTATAAGGCTTTCCGAACTCATGGTTTGTTTAGAGATAGTGTGAGGTGAATAGTTCTTGCAGGCTAATGGAAATTGTTTACATTGGGAGAATTTGTATGAGCAACCAAAGTAAACAGTACAATTAGTTTCAGTTAGAAGGATCTGAAATTATGTTGGCTAGGCTTAAGGGAAACACCTAGACCTTGGAAAACTCTTTTGGTTTCTTTTTGTCAGACAGGGTTAAAGTTGAACATGTAAAATATTTCCTCCTGAAGAAAAGAGATTTTTCATAATGGTTAAGAAATAGGTTACCTCTGTGTAAGGAGTTTGGTTTGGAAGTTCCAGATCAAAAGTAATTTGTTAAAACCCGAAGGGATTATATGAAGCTGAGAAAGTCTAAGCTCAGTTGTATAAAAACTCAAGGAAGAGGCTATCAGATTCCCAAACTGGGAACTAAAACATCAATTAAACACTGTAGGTATGAGATGGAAGAAAATCCTTTCTGCTGTTAGTTCTGGAAAGGAATGTTGTCAGGACATAAGAACATAAGAACTAGGAGCAGGAATAGGCCATCTGGCCCCTCGAGCCTGCTCTGCCATTTAATAAGATCATGACTGATCTTTTCATGGACTCAGCTCCACTTATCCACACGCTCACCATAATCCTTAATTCCTTTACTGTTCAAAAATTTATCTAGCCTTGCCTTAAAAACATTCAGCGAGGAAGCCTCACCTATTTCACTGGGCAGGGAATTCCAAAGATTCACAACCTTTTGGGTGGAGAAGTTCCTCCTCAACTCAGTCCTAAATCTGTTCCCCCCTTATTTTGAGACTATGCCCCCTAGTACTAGGCTCACACACAGGTGGAAACAACAAATGGGGTTTACAATGATTTAGGAAATCTTTAAACATCTTATATGTAACTGGATTGGTTTATTCTATTTTAATAATAAAGCATTGCATAATGAATGTTTATTTTATTGTCAGAACTAAGTCTGCAATCTTGCATGTTTGTGTCTTTCTGTGAAAGGCACCGCATTACATTGCAAGTGTAAAAAACATTCAATCGAGCCAGATTTCAGTCTGGATTTGGGCTTGTCAGTAATAACATCATTAGTGATCATAACAAAATGTATTTGTTTGAGGGTGGACTGTGGACATGCATTCCAGGGAATGGGGTATTCCAGTCAATAGGAATGTCATAATGATTGTGCGAATTTCCCAGCCTCCGATCCCACTCAGCGGAATGCCACTGATTTAAAACTTTTCCTGCATGAGTCTCCAGTGCACTGGAAATCTTGTTTTCTCTAAACCTTGTCGATTCCATAGCAGTTTATATCCTCTGCTCATGATGCATGCATTTCCGCAAAAGATATATTTCTGACGTGGCTGCTGTTACAAGCTCTCTGAATTCAGCACATAATTGCAAAAAGATTTATTTTCAGAAAAAGGTCAATTAAGTAGTTGAGATAGGGGCGTTGTGAGAGGGAGACTGGGAGCGAGGTTATTGGCATTTCCCTGTATCTGAATTACATTTATAGCTGATAGTTTTACAGCAGTCACAGAGTTCTCACTGTAATAATAAGCAGGTTAATGATTGCTGACCTCTTGCAGTACATGTGCTGACTCGTGGTTGGTATTCACAACCTGATTCCAGTCCACCTGCAGCCATTTTCTTCACACTGCTGCATAATTTAAAGCATTCCAATTAATGGAAACAGGAAGTGCTTTCGCAACTTAGCTGGTCTGGAAACACCATGGAGCGAGTTAACGCTTCAATACGATTGTCTTTTTATATATCATTTTCTTTCAAGACTGTTTAAGTGGGGAATACATGACAGGAGGTCCCTTTTAAATCTTTCCCCTCTCACCTCCATCACTCTCTCCCACCTTCAAGCCAAATGGCCAGCTCTCCCTGGATTCCATGTGATCTAACATTGCTAACCAGTCTACCATGTGGAACCTTGTCAAACGCCTTGTTGAAGTCCACTCTCCCACAAGCCCTCAGCCAATCTCCTTGTGACAATTCCCTCTTCATTGGCTTCAGTGCCATTAAACTGAATGCTGCCACCCTCCTTTCAGCTTTTGGACCGGTCCCTGCCATCTATTTTACTAGGCATGGGCACAAGCAACAAAATCCTTTCCACAGGAATGGCCAAGTGTACAGCCAGCACAACTTGGAATGTCAGGCCAGGAACTTCTATCCTTCTGGTAAAGTTCAACCCCATAAATTTCATTTAACCATGACCTCCCATTCCACGGAATTTATTCCCGCACAGGTCCTCTCCCCACCCACCAGCCTAACCTCAGAAAAGGTCAACTGAACAAAATTTCAGGCCAGAGATAGTAAGAGCTTCCGATGCTGTACTCTGAGATAGCACAGTGTGGAGCTGGAGGAACACAGCAGGCCCGGCAGCATCAGAGGAGCAGGGAAGCTGATGTTTCAGGTCGGGACCCTTCTTCAGAAAATTTCAGGTCACCTCTGCTCATCTTGTGTGTAGTCTTTGTCACTTATACTCCAAATCAGCCAACCTCCACCTTTCACACAGCATTTGTTTAAACCTTTCAAGATTTCGGTTGTAATCCTGCAGTCCCGGTGCAAACCGAATCTCACACGTGGCTCTGGTTTTTAGATCTTAATGAATGCAAGTATTATAAAGCAAAGAATTGCAGATCTGTGACCAGAATGGTTCTGGACTTGAAATGTTAGCTCTGTTTCTGTTTCTACTGTTGCTGCCAGACCTGCTGAGGTTCTCCAGTACCTTCTGTTTTTGTGTGCCTAATGAATGCCGGTGTTAGCTCACCGTCTGTTACATGCTCAATAGTCTTATATGCTGGATAGCAAATCTTTGAATATTAAACCTTGCCTGAGGCTTATTAATTTTATCCCTGCATTCTCAAAGTTCAAGTTTAAATGAACACACTTGTCGTTTTGGATATTACAGGCTTCCCTCTGCACCGAACCCACAAGGATAGGGAGAGGGATGGGATCAGACCCCAGCAGTACTGATCAAACCCATACTGCGTTGGCCCATGAGTCTTTCGGAAAGTTCAGGGTTATAATCCTACCGGAGTCCATAGTCCGGGCTGACACTCCATCGCTGTGCTGAAAGAATGCTGCCCTGAAAGCTTAAGTTCTCAACTTTGGGTTCAGCTGGTCATTTGAGTCCCTGTCTGCTCCCTCTGGCAAGTGTCAAAGGAAGAACAAGGCCAACAGTAGGACTGCAAAGGAGGACTGACAATTCTCTTTGATGTGCTGAGCAAGATGCCTCCTTCCAGTAACATCATATTATCAGGATGTTCAAGTATTGACCTCCTACAACCCCTTCCGTCAGGCAGAAGATACAGAAACCCAAACGCACACTCAAGTAGGTTCAGGAACAGCTCCTTTCCAGCAGTTATCAGACTGTTGAATGGAATTTAGCCTCAAATAATGTAACCTGTACGCTCCTAAGTCTTTTTGATCTTTGCTTGCTGTGATCTGCCTGTACCACTGGTAAACAGAGCTTTTCATCGAGACAATCAATCAATCAATAAATAGATTATTGCTGTCTGTGTGCAAATGGGGTGACAGAAAAGTGAGGAGGGCTATTTGGGGGTCATTCTTTTCCTACTCCTCATGGGAATTTTAAAACAGGGCGCTGGATTCGCAATTCAGTATCCATTTGCCCGAGCAGAGAAAGTAGCCAGTCAGCTTTCTTGAGTTTTTTTTTGGCTAAATCCCAATTGGGTAAAAGTATTTTAAAAAATGAAAAATCTACCTCATTTCTACAAACCAGTGCAAAGACACACTCGAGCAGCCAAGCAGGCAGGGAAATATACCATTACAGAGTGTAAGGCCGAGTGAAAAAGGAACTCAAGGCAATGAAAGCTTGCTGGTGGGTGCAGAGCTTTTGGTTTTCACTGAGCTCAGTTGCTTTGCTATAGTGGCCCTTCTCCCAGAATTGCTGCTGCTGGGTCGAAGCCTTTGTTTAAAATTCTCTGACTGCAGTGAAGAGGGTTTACTGACGGTGTTACAAATTCACAAGCAGGGCTCACCTCTTTCAGAGTGTAGTGGTCAGCTCGCTGGACCTCATAGAATGTGAGTTCCCTGATTGGGGCTGTTAACCTGGTCCAATCAGGGAGCCTTGGCTGGCAGAAGTAAACAGGAGGGTCAGAGGTTCTGTTCACTCTGAGAGCTGGCTCTGTGCTAGCTGGGTCATAAGTTGCATGCTCGCTGTTGTACATTTGAAACAATATCTCATTTGGCCTTGAGCCCAGGATTTCACAAGTTATGAGGCAAAAAGCTGGAATTTTGGCATTCTGAAATGCACTGATTGCTGTGGAACTCTTTTCAAATGTTAAAATCTGCCCAAGGCTCCTTTAAATTGCGGAAATGATTTTCAACATCATACAGCCTAACTAGCTGAACTTTGAGGCCTGAATGTTGTGTGGAAAATCTCCATGGAAAAGCCAGTGTTCTTTTAATCTAAAGACCCCAGGAATTTAAAGATTCCCCCAGCTCTGCCACTCCCCTTTCTCAGGGTCTGCAGTCATATCTATCGGCACCCACCAAAATGGCATGCTGATGGGAAATGGTTGGGAGGTACTGCTTCAGTCAGAGATAACACAGTGTGGAGCTGGAGGAACACAACAGGCCAGGCAGCATCAGAGGAGCAGGAAAGTTGACAATTTGGGTCTGGAGTGTTCTTCAGAAATGGGGGAGGGGGAAGGGAGCTCAGAAATAAATAGAGAGAGGAGGGGTGGGGCTGGGGAAGGTAGGTGGGATGGTGATAGGTAAGTACAGGTAGGCAGTGGTGGGGATTGGTCAGTGAGGTGGGAGGAGCGGATAGGTGGGAGAGAAGATGGACAGGTCAAGGAGCCAGGGATGAGAGGGAGGGTTGGTCATGGGATGAGGCGGGGGTTGGGGAGATTGTAAAACTGTGAATTCCATGTTTAGGCCATTGGGCTGTGGGCTCCCGAGGCGGAATATGAGGTGCTGTTACTCCAGTTTGCGGGTGGTGTCATTGTGACACTGGAGGAGACCCAGGATGGACGTGTCACCCAGGGAGCGGGAGGGGGGAGTTAAAATGATTGGCGACCGGAAGGTGTTGTCGTTTGTTGCGTACAGAGTGCAGATGCTCTACAAAGTGGTCTCTGAGTCTCTGCTTGGTCTCACTGATCTCTCACTGCTTCAGACATTGCCTCCATAGGGTCTCCACAGGATTTTGCATCTCTATTGGAATAAAATGGCAATTCACTTATTCACAACAACGTCAGGTTAGCGTCATTTGTTTTTATAAAGACTGACCCCAAATTAATGGCCTATGCAGCATTTCTTCATTATCAATGCATATCCCACATTACATCAGCGGTGACACTTCCAAAGCCATTTGCGATCGTGAAGCACTTCGGAACATCCTATCATAAAATGAGAAATGATCCCATATTGCCTCATCCCATTCCCGCTCTGAACCCCTCACTCATTGGAGGCTATTCATGCCAATCTCTTTCCCATCTAACTCACTGCCACCATTGTTGACTCTGTGGCCTCTGTCAGTAGATGATCTCTCTCAACATCTCCCTTCAAAAATGTATGACTGCCCGTTCTTGCCAACCATGAACATAATATTGACAAAGCAGGTTTTGGATAATCTGCAATTAATTAATGGTGAACCATTTGGGCCACGATGTTGGGTGACTCCGACAGCATTGTCTTTGGGAGTTGATCGGAGATTCTCCGTTCTGCAGTTAACAGAAAAAGGATTGTCCAGTCTCCTTCAACAGCGTCTTTTCTGATGACTTGTCTTCAGCAATCAGAGAAACTGACTGCATTTCTTATACCTGCACATGCAGGGTGTCTAGTTGAAGTTATTTGTTGTGATCCTTCATGGTATATTTTAGTGCAGTGGGACCCAAACCCCAGACTAGCTGACTAGTGTGCCAGCTCCCCAGCACACTGGCATGTAGAAACCTCAGGCTGAAGTGGGTTAACCCCGCCATGTGTATTCTTGGAAGGGTAAAGCATAACTATGTCTTTCATCCAGAATTGCTTTTCTTTCTGCTTATCATGTCCATAGTTTGGGACATAACACAAGGGCGATGACAGTTCAGTTTCTTGAAAGGCATCTCTCCCTTTGAAGTTTTGCTCTGTAAGGTTCCCTTGACACCCTTCAAGTGTCACATTCCCCGATTACTCCCTGAACACAGTGTAATCCACACAGGGGTCTTACGGAGCATCTGAATTTGTATCCTCAGCCATTTTCTCGATTGTATGTCTTACTCTTTATAAACGAATCACATGTAGTACTTAAAAGTCCAATAAATCTGTGAGTAATCTGAGGTTATGATCTGTTTTAATGACATTATCTCCTTTTGTGTCTATCCCTGAAGAAACCAAATGCCCTAAGAACTGTGTTTCCAACATCATAAATCTGACCTCCATCTGCAGCAGTGTTACTGCAGTTTCTGATTTCCTTAATTAATTCTTGCCTCAACCTTTGATGCCCTGGTCCTGGTGACACAGTATTCACCCATCTCCTTCCCCTTCATCTCAGCTCTTGTGTATCAAAGTGACACAGACATGGGAGGATATGCTGAATCATTGGTTTAACTACTAACTGTCCAATCTGCCTGGGTCCTTTGCTGGTTTGCTAGAACTGCTCACAACTCCATGACTCTCCTGGAATAGCGACACACCCCAACTTCTATCTGCTACAAATTAAACACCTCGCCCTATCTCCTCTATCCTCATCTTGGGCTGCAAGTGTGAGGGGTTCATTAATTTCTTTGATGCCATCCAATCATCTACCTCCAACACCTCCCTCCTTTTCTGTTGGCATAAACTTGCCCCTCAACCCTCAACGTTTGCTAATTGCCCCCTTATTTCTCCTCATGCTGTCTATGAGAGCCACCTCGAGCCCATTCCCACTAAGTTGCTGATCTCCCATCTTGCCAGGTACCTCCCCAGGTAGCTGAATTCCCAAGTCTTCAGGTGTTGTCCGTCTCTCCTTTAAATTTGCTGTCTTCTCCTTCCTCTCCTCAAAGAAAAACAAGCCAGCCTCCTCAGCCATCTTGTCATTGGTGTTCCATTGTATGCAACTGTTCTCACTATGTCTGCAGTGTTAGCACCACTGCCAGCTTCATAGATACCGGCCGGCCTGCTCAATATTTCCAATGCATTCTCTGTTCTCGCCTGCTTTTGTCCTTCTCAATCTAATGCCAGTCAGAAGAACATCCTGGAGAGGGTTCAATTTCTGTTTCCATGCCATCAGTCCCAGGAGTCAGCAAAGTGTCTATCCCCCACTTCCCTTAGCTTTCGAAAGCATGGTGTTGACTTTCACAAGTTTGCTGGCACATGCCCAGTTCTATTTCCCTCAAATACCCCACTTTCACAAAAACATCTGACATCTTATGAGGCGTTCGTTAAGGGATGATCAGAAGTGGTATTGGGAAGCCTAAAGTTACCGGTTTCTGATTCCCATTGGAGCCACAATATCAAAGTAAATTCCTGCTTTTCAGAGATATAGGCAAGGGAGCATGTGCCCCCTGAAATGAGCTTTCATCTTCAGGGCAAAAAAAATGAAGGAAATTGGAAGATACAGTAAAAATAAAAGCTCTGAATGCCTCTCAATCCTCTTTGCTCCAATGAAAACCGGTCGATTGCTATAATGTAGGGCTTTATGGATTGACAAAAGGCAGCCTTGTTGCTGTTCTCTGTTGAATATCGAATTGAGCCAAATTATCACCCATGCCTTCAAAAATAACAGGAAACAGCTCCTTTCAATTGTACAGAATCTTCAAAGTTGTAAAATGCCCCAAAGTGCTTTGAGAGCAGTGTGAACTGGCACCTCTACACCACAACCTGCCATCAAATCGAATTGCCTCATTAAATTGCTTTGTCTCAGCATGCAACTGCGATATTCCTGATTGTCCACGCAGATGAATGTTATAGTGTTCCACCATCTCTTTAAATTTAAAAGAAAGCAATAATTTTACTTCCATTTATGATCATGACACTGCATGGATTCTGATTTGAATAATCTTGAACCCAGGCAGGTAGAACTCATTTGACACTTCTTCGTTATTTATTTTCAATTGTTTTTCTATGTTATACAATTGCAGATCACTCCCATAAACCCTGATCCCTATGACTGAAATGTCTACTCAAATGCCCAATCTGGCTCAGCCTGCTGCAGTCATGCCTCTATGCCAAAGATTGTTGGGACAAGATCCCCTCCAGAGAGGTGATGGCCTAATGGTGTTATTGGTGCACTGATAATTCAGAAACCCAATGTTCTGGGGACTGTGTTTCAATCCTGCCATGGCAGATGGTAGAATTTGAATTCAATTTTTTTTAAAAACATCTGGAATGAAGCAGCTAATGATGACTGTGAATCCATTATTGATCGTCAAAAAAACCAAGGATATTCTTGTCAGGATATCCAAAATAATGTTTGCCCATCAACGTAATGCTTGCTGAAAGCAAATGCTTAAAAGACCATTCCCTGATCGGTCTCATTGGGGAGGCAATGGCCTAGTGGTATTATCGCTGGACTGTTAATCCAGAGACCCAGATAACATTCCTGAGTCCTCGGTTTGATTCCCACCATGGCAGATGGTGGAATTTGAATTCAATAAATATCTGCAATTAAGAGGCTAAGAATGACCATGAATCCATTGCTGATTGTTGAAAAAACCCATCTGGTTCACTGAAGACCTTTAGGGAAGGAAACTACCATCCTTATCTGGTCTGGCCTACTTGTGACTCCAGATTCACAGCATTGTAGTTGACTCCTAACTGCCCTCTGGGCAATTAGGGATTATAAATGCTGCCTAGCCAGCAATGCCCTTATCCTGTGAATGAATGAAAAAAATACGAAAGTCAATCTTACTGTGAACTTACCATCTGTGACCCAGCCTCTGGAAGAGTCCGGTTGACTGCTGTCTGGGAGAGCATCAGTCTCAAGCTCACCATTCAAAATGCACACAAGGCATTAATCTTCAGGATGTTGTTGATGAATGAAGGGACCTGTCTGATTGCCAGACTGTTGTAGTGTACCAGGGAGCTAGCTGAAAGATGCCCAATGTGGTCATATATAACCTTAACCCTTGTACTGATTGTTCAGCACTTGGGAGAGCCCTTGAGAGGGTCTGTGATTAGTTAATTTGTTAAACAGCTACTGTACCAAAATTCACATCAAAGAAGAGAGCAGACATTAAACAGTAAATACTCAGATTTAGTACAGCAGTTGATGTTTCAGGCAGATTGGCAGTTCTCTTGACGTGTTGATGTTGCAAGCATGAAAGCTACTTTTTTCTTACATCTATTCTTGGAATGCAGGCATCATTGCCAAAACCTGCATTGATTTTTTAAATTCGTTCACAGGCTGGTGACATCTCTGGCCAGGCAGCATTTATTGTCAATCCCTAATTGCCCAGAAGGCAGTTAAGACTCAACCACATTGCTGTGGGCCTAGAGTCACATGTAGGCCAGACAAGGTAAAGATGGCAATTTCCTTCCCTAAAGGGGCATTAGTGAACCAGTTGGGTTTTCCTGACAATCAATTCACATTCATTATTAGACTCTTAATTCCAGATTTTTATTGAATTCAAATTCCACCATCTGCCATGGCAGGATTCGAACCAGGGTCCTCAGAACATTAAAGATAATAGGTACTGCAGATGCTGGAGAATCCGAGATAACAAGGCGTGGGGCTCCTCTGATGCTATCCTCAGAACATTAGCTGCGTCTCTAGATTAACAGTCCAACGATGGTACCACCAGGCCATCACATCCCCTCTATTGCCCAGGCCTTGGGACCATTTCAGAGTCAACCACTTGACTGTGGGTCTGGAGTCAGATGCAGGCCATTCCAGATAAGGATGGCATATCCCTTCACTATGGGAGGTTTTATTTTCTTATTATTCGGTGAGAATACATCATCCCCAGAACCAAGTGATCGTCTCCTCAGTTGCTGAGTTGAACGCGATTAGCTCCCCACCCCACAGCCGTCAATCTGTACAGGGGTCACTCCTAGAGAACCTGCTTTGTGCCTATCCACAGGTGAATACAGGGTTTGCACAGAGCCCCTGTGGTGGAAGTTGGCTGGATAGGAACCTTACTTGGTCCTGAACCTGTTTAACAAGGATACACTGCCACTGTGGGAGCTCAAAACCTGCCATTCACCAGATCAGTTTGGTCACAAGAGTTGTATGGGTGACTGTAGAGTAATGATACCTTTACTGACGCACCACCGTACTGAGCATGCATGGAAGACGAATACCAGATCACGGGAAACTGAAGCCTAGGCCTCCAGATAAGGTGTCCTCTCTTACTATCATCTGTTTGAGAAAACCTGCTGCAAACCCACATTCCTCCTGCCCATGGTTTCTCTTCCTCCAGGAAGCCTGCGAAGTCAGTCTTGCTTCAAATGGGACA
>JAHRHZ010000031.1:25042328-25073050 GCA_024137785.1 Ginglymostoma cirratum
TGTGTGTGTAAGTGTGTGTTTGTGTTAGGTGGTGGGGAAACTAAGTGAGGGGCGGCATAGATGGTGCTGTAGTTCCATGTTTATTATTAATACACTTGAGTACTCGATTCCAGATTTAATAATCAAATGAATCCAAATGTGCCCATTGTGTCATTTGAATTCTCATCTCTGGACCTTTGCATTCCCAATGCAGTAACGCTACCATTATTTCCACTCCCCTCTCAGCTGCTGTTGCTGAATATTTCTCATTTTAACATTGTCCTGAAATCCTCTCCCCGACCCTGGACCTGTGCATTTTGAATTAGAAGTCTCTCTTGAAACGTTGTGATAAGTGTTTGGGTAAGATGGTCCCAAAAGCTTTGCAATAAAAACCTGACCAGACTTCCCTTCTGCTCAGCTGTACAGCTGTATTTCACTGATTCCTGTCCAAGTCTAACACTGCTGAAGCTTCCCCGGGAGCTACAACAGATCCAGTTTGCGTACATACAGGATTGGTGGGCATCTTAAGACCAGTATTGGCAGGTGACTCTTCCCTACGCCACGTGAGACTTGAAACATGACGACCGCACTATCCCCTGGGGAGAGCTGACGTGAAAAAGGGACGGGAGATCTCCCAAGGTCAACAAGGGGAAATATATTTGGAAACATCTCTCTCAATCCTTACTGCCGAATGCATACCCTTTCCCCTACCCGCCTGTTTTCCAATTATTCTGTCAGAATTGGTTCTGATGGAGCTATGGGAGATGCTGTAAAATGGTCTACCAGCAAATTTCCCCTTGCAGAACTGAATTATTCCAACCCACTATGAACCTTTGGTGCGGAGAAGCAATAGATATACCTTAGTCCTGAAGGCAGAATCACGGCTCAGTAGCTGGAGAGCATAAGTAAGGTCATGCACAGGTAACAGGCAGGACTTCCAAAGCTCCAGGCATATACAGATCATATTATCATAGATTCCCTACAGTGTGGAAGCAGGCCATTCAACCCATTGAGTCCATACCGACCTTCCTAAGAGCATCCCACCCAGACCCACCCCGCTATCCTCTACCCATAACCCTGCATTTTCCATGACTAATCCACCTGTCCTCCATATCCCTGGACACTATGGGCAATTTTGCATGGCCAATCCACCCTAACCTGCACATCCTTTGGACTGTGAGAGGAAACCAGAGCACCCAGAGGAAACCCACGCAGACACAGGGAGAAATGTGCAAACTCCACACAGACAGTTGTCTGAGGGTGGAAATGAACCTGGGTCCCTGGGGCTGGGAGGCAGTAGTGCTAACCACTGAGCCACCGTGATGCCCCGCAATGCCATGCAAATGTCCCAAACCATTCCACCTCCCTGCCTCTAACGATATAGCCCTCAGTTACATGTGCATCATGGTTTGTGCAAGGCACTGCTTGTTCCATTGTTTTAAGGCAGTCTACCACCATTTTACAGAAGCAGTTGCAGTCTTACAGCACATTGCACAACATCAGGACATCCCACATGTGTCACTTATAGTGGAGTTGGCCAGTTTCTGCCCTGCCCTGGCTTCCTGATGTTAAAATGGCTTTTCTGGTTCAGCCACTCATTAATAGCAATCCCTCCCTTCCCCATGGCAATCCTGGTGGGAGTCTCGGCCTTGATGGACATTAGCTGTAACTCTTCAGGAGAGAGACTACAACACAAAAGGAGACCATTTAGCTCATTGTGTCTGCTGCTGAGAAAGAGCTATCTAACTTAATCCCCATTGCCAGCTCTTAGTCCGTACCCTTGTGGAAGATGGTGCTTCAGGCCAGTGGAGAGATTCTAGCTCAAACTCACGTTTCACATATTGAGCTCCAGACCGTTTCCACTCTGGGAACTCCCTGTTCCTTGGAAAACAACACCAGTCTATCCAATACTTCATTGTCAACATTTCCTGCTCATACTCTCTGCATCCTGCCTAGTGTAACCACATCCTCTCTGGAATGTGGTGTTCAGAACAGTACTCAGTAATTACATACAATTCTGGTATAACCTCCTGTTCCTTATAATCTATGCCTCGGTTAACAACAGAAAGCATCTTGTATGCTTTCTTAGCCTCCTTAACTAGATGTCCTGTTACCTCCAGAGGCTGTGAGCATGTAGTTCCAAGTCTCCTGATTCCTATCAGCTTCTCAGAGAGCTTAACATTATTGCCCAGCCCTACTTTCCCCTCCAAACACATTATCTTGCAATTTTCGGGATTGGATTCCAGTTGTCAATTGTGTACCCACTTGACCAACCCGTTGACATATTCCTGCGGCTACCTTTTTCCTTTACTTAGCCAAATATTGTCTTAATATCTAGGAAAAATGCTCTCACTTGCCCATTAATATTCAGCACTGGTGTTCATGGATGAGTCAAAGAAGAGATCTGGAGATGAATGGTTCTGGCAGAACTTAAACTGATTGTCATTGAGAAGACAATTGCTAAGATGTCAAGTTAGAAAGGAATTTAGCACGCTTGCCTTCATTGCTCAGGCCTTTGAGTACAGCAATTGGGACATTATGTTGAGGTTGTACAGGACATTGGTGAGGTCTCTTCTGGAGCACTGTGACCAGTTCTGGTTGCCCCGTTGTAGGAAGGTTATTATTAATTTGGAGCGGGTACAGAAAAGATTTACCGAGATATTGCCAGGAATGGAGGGCTTGAGATATAAGGAGAGGCTGGATATGCTGGGATTTTTTTTTCACTGGAGTGTAGGAGGTTATGGGGTGATCTTATCGAGGTTTATAAAATCATGAGGGGCATAGATAAGGTGAATGGCAGGTGTCTTTTCCCTAGGCTGGGAGAGTTCAAAACTAAAAGGCAAATTTTTAAGGTGAGAGGAGAAAGATTGGGAGAGAGGGACTTGAGGGGCAATTTTTTCACACAGAGGATGGCTTGTGTATGGAATGAGCTTCCAGAAGAACTAGTGAATGCAGGTAAAGTTACACCATTTGAAAAACATTTAGATAAGTAGATGAATAAGAAATGTTTGGAGAGATATGGGCTAGGATCAGGCAAGTGGGACTAGTTTAGTTTGGGATTATGCTTGGCATGGACTAGTTGGACCGAAGGGTCTGTTTTTGTGCTGTATGACTCCATGACTGCATCTCTGTCACTTAACGGTATTACTAGTGACTTGACTTCTATTATTTCATTGTTGGATGGAATGACGTTTATAACGTTTAAAAAAAAATTTAGGTTTAGATTTAAGTGTTGTTCGGCAAAAATTACAACATATAGATATTCCCTGCTGAGAATATCTCCCTTGATGCTGTGGCTCTTTTCCTCTTAGACAGCAGAGATGTTTGAAGATTGGGGGAAGAGTGCACCAGAATTAAATCCATGTGAATGAAAGAACTTTAATTTACATAGCACGTTGGGACATCCAAAGATTCTTTTCAACCAATGAAGTAGCTCTGAAGTGGAGTCACCCTGGAAGATCAGGGCAGACAATTGATGCACAGACAGACTGTGCCAACAGCAATTAGATGAAGAATTGATCATCAACACCTTTCTCTTTGGGGCATTGATTGATGGAGAACTTATTTTCAAATTGGAATGAATGATGATTTATGTCACTTCCACAATGAATAACACAGTAAAATAAGATGAAAAAGTTCAACTGCTGCCACACTGCAGCACCATTTTGAATACTTTAAGATTAAAGAGATATAGCTAAAAGTGAGTCCATTTTTTTTTAAATTTGCTCGTGGGATGTTGGCATTGCTGACATTTGTTGCTCATCCCCTAATCACCCAGCATGCAGTTACGAGTCAATTTCATTTCGCCTTATTAAGCAGTCAACTGGACAGATACTCTTCAGTTATCACGCATGCTTAGAGGTGAGTCAATATGTTGTGAGGATCCGTAACATAGGGCAATGGTTTTTCTGACCAGAAGGAAGCTAAGTAGATGCACCCAATCAACACAGCTGCTGAAGGTATTTTGCAGACACTTCAGGCCAGTCACCTACTTGCCTGCTGGACTCCTCAATCACTGAAGACAATGATGTTTATTCAATCTCCTATTCTCACTGTTCAATTGCCTAGTTGTCCACCAGGCATTTTGACAGGAGCTCTAAATCACGAAAGTAGACCCATTATTTGTTATAGATCTTGCTGTAAAGTTTTAACAGAATGACTTTAACACTGTTTTGCCATTTTCTGAATTCCACAAGATCTGCAATCTTAAAGCAATGGGCATTTGTGAATGAATAGCAGAGAATGATTCCATTGCATCTCATGTCAATAGCATTTCAGACCCTGCAAAAGCTAAATACCTATCTGCATTATTTCAGTGAAACGTTACATGTGGATCGTTTACAGATCAAATATCACTTCCTTTCAGAACAAAACCACCGTTCAGTCTAGTCATGAGTTATTTATCTCCTTCATTTCTGAAAATTAAAATTGTATGACAAATCCCCATGAAATATTCTCAGTGTAGCAGGGTAATGAATTTTATATGTGCCTATAATGGCAAGCTACTTCGGAAATGTTTAGAGTAGGTAATTGAATAGGATTGTAGTTCAATGTATTTATTACTGTACAAATAGCGTCTAATGTGGTTAATTGAAGTATAATCCTTAAGCCACAATCCTGTCAATTTGTTTTAATTATTATGAATCTCCAAAGGAGGTGAAAGAGGTATTGAATGTTTAAGTTGGCCTGAAATGGCATTTCCCACTGAACCCAAAGCATATCAAACATTACAAAGAAGAGGATTGCAAAATCGCAAGATTATTGCATTCCAGCAGCCATTTAAATACTTGCACATCAGCATTGAATAATTGCTTGTGTTTCATTTGACTCTGGTTTTTAAAAATTACACTTGTTGATCCAATTTCATGATAGTTGTGCATTATTTATGCCAGAGAGCAGGGGGAGCAGCTAACGCAGAATATCTTCAAAGACGCAGGACAACTTTCCGGCTACAAAGTCTGGGCTCATTGTCATATACAGCCCATACGAGACCTTTAACTATATCAGGCTGTGATATTCCCTGCTGAGAATATCTCCCTTGATGCTGTGGCTCTTTTCCTCTTAGACAGCAGAGATGTTTGAAGATTGGGGGAAGAGTGCACCAGAATTAAATCCATGTGAATGAAAGAACTTTAATTTACATAGCACGTTGGGACATCCAAAGATTCTTTTCAACCAATGAAGTAGCTCTGAAGTGGAGTCACCCTGGAAGATCAGGGCAGACAATTGATGCACAGACAGACTGTGCCAACAGCAATCAGATGAAGAATTGATCATCAACACCTTTCTCTTTGGGGCATTGATTGATGGAGAACTTATTTTCAAATTGGAATGAATGATGATTTATGTCACTTCCACAATGAATAACACAGTAAAATAAGATGAAAAAGTTCAACTGCTGCCACACTGCAGCACCATTTTGAATACTTTAAGATTAAAGAGATATAGCTAAAAGTGAGTCCATTTTTTTTTTAATTTGCTCATGGGATGTTGGCATTGCTGACATTTGTTGCTCATCCCCTAATCACCCAGCATGCAGTTACGAGTCAACCACATTGCTGAGGGTCTGGAATCACATGTAGGCCAGACCAAGTAAGGGGCAGATTTCCCTCCCTTGAGGGTATTCATGAGGGCTTTTAGGACAATTCGGTGCTTGGTATTTTATTCCAGAATTTTTTTGTTGTGCACTGAATTCACATTTGCCTGCCCCAGCGGGAGTTATAGCCATATCCTCTGGAAGATTAGCCTGAGGCACTGGATTACTGATCCAATGACAAGCCCACTACACCTCCTCTAAAATACTGGGGAGGACACAGGAAACAGCATGGGGAGAAAGCAGGGAACAGCAGACTGAGTTGGATGAGTAACTGTGATCCTATTGGATGGTGGAGAAGCCTCAAAAGCTGAATGGACTCCTCCTGCTCCTATTTTCTATGTTTCCATCAGGGTGGAACACCCCAACTGTTGTTGAATAGTGAGGGAGGTGTTGGCCTAGTGGTACTGTCGCTGGACTGTTACTCCAGGAACCCAGGTAATGTTCTGGGGACCCAGGTTCGAATCCTGCCACAGCAGATGGTGGAATTTGAATTCAATAAAATATCTTAATTAAGAATGTAATGATGACAGTGAATCCATTATTGATTGTCAGAGGAAACCCAACTGGTTCACTAATGTCCTTTAGGGAAGGAAACTGCCATCCTTACCTGGTCCGGCCTACATGTGACTCCAGACCCACAGCAATGTGGTTGACTCTTTAGGGATGGGCAATATGTGCTGCCTGGCCAGTGATGCCCTCATGCCATGAATGAATAAAGGAAAATAATTTCTCCTTCCTATTCCAATTAGGGAACTCATTAGAACAGCATGTTGGCTCAGTGGTTAACACAGCTGCCTCACTGAGCCAGGGACCCGGGTTCACTTCCAACCTTGGGCAAATGTCTGTGTGGAGTTTGCACATTCTCCCCGTGTCTGCGTAGAATTCCTCCCACACTCCAAACATGTGCAGGTTAGGGTGGATTGGCCTTGCTAAGTTACCCATAGTGTCTAGGGATGGGCAGGCTAGGTGAATTAGCAACAGGAAATGCAGGGTTACAGGGATAGGGTAGGGGCATGGGTCTGGGTGGGATGCTCTTTGAGACGGTCAGTGTAGACTCGGTGGGCCGAATAGCCTGCTACCACACTTGTAGGCATTCTATAATGCTAAATGGATGAACCTTGACTGTTTGTGCAACAGCTTTTTTTTGCTTCCATTTTCAATATTTTCACCGGTAGAATAAAATTTGCAAAGAAAACACGAAAAAAGTTCAATTTATCTTCATGTTGCCATGATATTTTTCTTCAGGGTTACACACAGCAGGGTTCTAGAGATTGATCTTCAGTTCTAGGGCACTCCAGGTCAGTCTCAGACGGTTATGGTTTTGGTACAGATTTGCCTTGATCAAATTGAAGGAGGAGCAGACTCAAGGAGCTAAGCAAGCCACTCCTGGATCTAAGTGACTATGTCCTAATTAGGAATTGATCCAATTACCTCTTGTATTTGCACTGAGTGTAAGATAGCCAATTCCAAGCATGCTTATTTGGTTTATTATCATGCCCTGTAATCTTGCTGTATTGGGTTTTAACCAAAATGACTGTAAATACCCTCTTTATTAATCAGCTTTGTGAAACTGGCTGATCAGAGGCAAATAATATTCATGCCGCACAAATGCCAGGCAATGACCACCTCCAATAAGAGACAATCTAACCAGCAACCCTTTATGATGATCAACATTTGATGTTCAATGGTGTTACCATCACTGAATCCCCCAGTACCAATATCCTGGAGGTTATTATTGACCAGAATCACCATATGGACATGCCATATAAATAATGTGGTTACAAGAGCAAGTCAGAGGCTGGGAATATTGACTCCCCCAAAGCCTGTCCACCATCTACAAGGTACAAGTTGGGAGTGTGATGGAATACTCCCTACTTGCCTGGATGAGTACAGCTCCAACAAATTCTCTCCCTGATGGCATTGTGGGTCAACCCACAGCAGGAGGACTGCAGCGGTTCAAGAAGGCAGCTCACCCCCACCTTCTCAAGGGGCCGCTAGGGACAGGGCAAGAAATGCTGGGCCCAGCCAGCAACGCCCACATCCCACAAGTTAATAAGACAAAATGCATATTTCCCCCTCCCCCTGCAGTGATCTCTGACCTCAGGTGTGCAAACAGAGCATGAAGCAGCTAGCCTGAGAGTGTTCACCTGAGGGGCTGAGGTAAGACATCAATGTTTAAGCAGTAATTGGATGTTGAAGAGGGGACATTGGATTTAAAGAGCCTGAAGTTCCAAAGTCCATGACCAAAGTGAGCGCAAAGTAATCCAATGCTGTAGCTGGGTACGAGTCAGGTGGGACCCAGGCTTTCTCACAAACTCTTAAGTTTTGACAGGAGAATATATCAGAGATTGTAAAGATTGTGGTGGTAATCAATAGAATCCCATGTTGAATGAAAGAAGGAAAGTGGCGAAGATTGTAAAATGTCCTCCAGGCACAATAACTGTCACATAAAAATATTTTGAGAATAAGTCTACAGAATGAGTGAAGTTAAGCGACAAGCCATAACACCATGTCAATGAGCAGGACATTCTTAATGCATTAATTATTGGCTTCATTTCATTTTGGTTATTCATTCAGAAGACATGGATGTTGCTGGCTGGGCCAGTACGTGTTGTCCATTTCTAAGTGCCCCTTGAGGGGGCGGTGGTGAGCTGTTTTCTTGAACCGCTCCAGCCCATGTGCTGTCGGTAGAGCCACAATGCCCTTGAGGATGGAATTCCAGGATCCTGACCCACTGACGCGAAAGGAACACTGGGGAGTGAAACCTTCAGATTCTTGGTGCGTTACGACCAGTTATAGAGTCATACAGCATGGAAACAGACCCTTCGGTCCAACCAGTCCATGCCGACCATGTTCCCAAACTAAACTAGTCCCACCTGTCTACGCTTGGCCCATACCCCTCCAAACATTTCATATTCATGTACTTATCAAAATGTCTTTTAAACGTCATAACTGTACCCGCATCCACCACTTCCTCTGGAAGTTCATTTCATACATGAATCTCTCTCTGTGCAAAAAAATTGCCCCTCATGTCTTTTTCAAATTTTTCTCTCTCACCTTAAATATACACCCCTAGTCTTGAAATTCCATACTACTGCCGCCAGCCCCCCACCCCCCCGCCCTGGGAAAAGACACTTGCCATTCACCTTATCTATAGTCCTCATGATTTTATAAACCTCTATAAAGTCATCCCTCAACCTCCTATGTTCCAATGAAAAAAGTCCCAGCCTATCCAACCTCTCCTTATAACTCAAACCCTCCATTCCCAGCAACATCCTGGTAAATCTTTTCTGCACTCTTTCCGAGATAATAATGTCCTTCCAATTGCAGGGTAACCAGGACTGGACACAGTATTCCAGAAGAGGCCTTACCAATGTCCTGTACAACCTCAACATGACGTCCCAGCTCCTATATGCAAAGGTCTGAGCAATGAAGGCAAGCGTGCTAAATGCCTTCTCAACCACCCTGCCTATCTGTGACTCAAACCAAAGAATTGTGTACCTGAACCCTTAGGTTTCTCTGTTCTACAACACTACACCCTATTTTTAAATTGCATAAGTCCAGCCCTTGTTTGTTTCACCAAAATACACTATCTCACATTTGTCCAAATTAAACCCCATCTGCCACTCCATTGGCCCATTGTTTGATGCACTCCAAATTTGGTCTCGTTAACAGATTTTGAAATTTGAACCTGTATTCGAATGTTGCAATCATTATGGACTGGAGACATACCCACAGCTGAAATTCCTGCATCAGCTTGACTGCATGTTCACTGGACAAGGGATTGGTGGGGGGACGTTCATGCAAATCGAGTCGGCTTTCTGTGCAGGCTTTATAACTGCAAAACTGTTTTAGGATTGCAGCCGTTACCTGAGGGAAAGAGTCAATTTAGTAAGGGACAGTCGGTTGAACTGCTTAGCTTGATTTAACATTTTATTTATGCTACTTGACCTATTGTGCAGTCGTGACAAAGTCTCTGATCCAATAGGTACATTCCAGAGTCTGGGAACCTTCGCTGTTAAAATGTTTCCCCTGTTCTCTGTACTCTTGCATTTAATTTAACGTTATGTAATCGTTGTCTCATTCTGGGTCCCTTAGTCACTGCAAGCAATCTGGTCACTGTCACATCTTGTTATAACTGTCAACAAGGAGTCTAAGTAATAAAACCCCAACTTTTCAAACATAAAGTAGTGCCAAAAAAAAAGACATTTTGTTAAAGGTTTTCACCTTTAACCTAATCAGGATACTTCACAAGAAATACTAATGGAAAGAGGAACAACAATTTCATTGCTGTATGAAAAGAGCATGCTGATTGGTTGGCAAGTCGACTCCAAGTGATACAGGCACTGCTATGGAGAATGCACCAGTTAGATGATGACTAACAGTTAACTGACAAGCTTTGTTTCAAATTAAAACCAGGCGGGTTGACTCTGATAGTCAAAACAGTTTCCTGGTTCATTTATACTCTCATTTGTTCCTCAGGACAGTGCCTCAACCGATCAGAATCAGTAAACCTACCATTTGTTTAACATGTTCCTTTTATTTTCCTACAAAAATGGGCCATTTCACATTTTCCCATATTATACCCCATTTGCCACATCTTTGTACACTCAATTAACTTATTAACATCTTTTTATAACTTCCTTGTGACCCCTTCACAATTTACTTTCCTACTTATCTTTGTGTCATCATCAGATTTGGCAACCGTACTTTTGTCCCTTCGTTCAAGTCATTTATTTGAGTTGAAGTCTCAGCACTGATCCCTGTGGCACACCACTTGTTACATCTGAAAAAAGGGCCCATTTACACCTACTCTATACTTCCTGTTAACCAGCCAATTTTCTATCCATGCCAACATGCAACCCCCAACACCGTGGGCATTTAATTTTGACAATAATCTATTTAACACTTCCTTCTTATTCAGTTGAACCTGGAGTCTCTGCCTTCACCCCAAGACCTCCTCCTAAGTCCTTAAATCATGTTGTACACTTCCATCTGATCACCCCTCAAACATCTATGTACAAGCAAGTCTCATAGAATGGAATCACACAATGGTTCTAACACAGGAGAATGCGATTTGGTCCATTGTGTCAATGTTGGCCCTCTGTGGTGAAAATTCACCTGGTACCACTCCCCAGCCTTGTCCTTGTGACCCTGCACATGTCCCTTTTCAAATAATGATACAATTTCCTTTCGAATGTCTCAATTGACCACACTCAAATGCAGCATATTCCAGATCCCCCAAAGACTCGCCTTGTGAAGAAATCTTTCCTCATGTTGCCACTATTTCTTTCGTCTATGACGTTGACACTGTGTCTTCTTGTCCTTCATCCTTCCACCAATGGAACAGTTTGTATTTAGGGCATCCAGACCCCTCCACATTTTGAAAACATCAATCAAATCTCCTGTCATCTTTGTCTTCTCTGAGGAGAACTGATCCAACATCTCAAGTCAATCCACAGAATCAAAGTTAGTCACCCCTGGAGTACAGGTATAGTCTAAGCAACTTTTCATTGTAACATAATCCTTTTAGCCTTGTTGTCCAGTCTGCATTCCCTCCGATTCAAACATATATTTCCTGAGGTACAATGGTCAGAACTGAACGTACTTCAGGTAAGGTCTAACTACAGCTCCACAGTTTCTTTGTGTTGTAGCTCTTGAGAAAATGCTAACATTTCTACTCCAATGTTGACAACAAAACTATCGCTTGGTGTCTTGTTTAGCAGTGTATCTATTCTGGGTAGCAGTACATGACACATTATATCATCACTTTCTCTTCATTTAGTCTTTTTTTTATTTGTTCAAGGGATGAAGGTATAACTGCTTTAGCTGACATTTATTGCCTGTCCCTAGTTGCCCCTTGAGAAGGTGGGGGTGAGCTGCCTTTTTGAACCGCTGCAGTCCATGTGCTGTGGGTTGACCCACAGTGACCTTAGGGAGAGACTTCCAGGATTTTGACCCAGCGACAGTGAAGGAACAACGATATATTTCCAAGTCTACTGGTCCTTCTAGATGGTAGTTGTCATCTTGACATGGAACTATGTCATGGTTTATTCATTGTTGCTCGGTCAAAATCCTGGAACACTCAACCTAACAGCACAGTGGGGTTTACCGACAGCACATGGAGAGCAGCAGTTCATGGAGGCAGTTCATCACCACCACCTTTGCAAAGGCAGTTATGTCAGGCAATAAATACTGACCCAGCTAACGATGCCTACACCACATGAATAAAAATAAACGATCCTTCTTACACCATTGGCAATGCCCACATATCATGTTTTTAACATGTGATCAGACTATGTCCGGTAAGGCCTAGCCAAAGTACAATACACAACAAAAACAAACGTTGCTGGAAAATCTCAAGAGCATCTGTGAAGAAAAAAATCAGAGTTAACGTTTTGCCTCTGGTGACCCTTCCTCAGAACCTTCCTCGAATACACTTTTAGCATTGCCTTTCCATTCGACTGTTCTCAAAACAAACTTGATTTGTTTTCCTAATGGCCTTACTAATGTGTGATGCTACTATGGTGATTTGTGTATTTGTACTCAAGATTCCTTTGCTCCTGTACCCCATTTTGATTCTTGTTCTCTGTGACATGTGACCTGAATATTTCTCAAACCTCACCTTCATCTGTTTTGGGTTTCCCTCAGCAATTATTTTTCCACTCTGCAAGTTCTGCAGAGTTACAGAATCACAGAATTGCTTTAGTGATGAAGAAGGTCATTTGGCCCATCATGCTTGAATTGATTCTATCGCCCAGATCCAATCTCCTGCTATGAATCTCCGCACACCCCTCCTACCGAATAACCATCCAGCACCCCTTTTGTCTGCCTCAATTGAATCTGCTTCCACCACATTTCCAGGCAGTGCATTTCAAACTCTCATTATTCACTGTAGAATAATGTTTTCTCTCACGAGACCCACACTCTGGCGGCTGGTTGTACATTACAGCTTTGGTTTCTAGATGGTTTCCTACTGTTTCCTTTATAAGGATTCCATTATTAGATTGTGCAATTATGTACAACTTTGCTACTCATGGAAATTAAACCCATACAATGAAAGGTTTGATGCCTGTGATTGGGCTGAAATTTGCTGCAAGTTTCAGTCTAACAGTGCTCACTGTAGTTTGTGTCATTCAGACAGTGACTTAAAAATGCAGAAATCTGGATGAACTGCTGCCTGCAATATTCCGCTTCCTCGGAAGCTGTGGTATCGGAAACAAAAACAGAAATTGCTGTAAAAACTCAACAGGTCTGGCAGCATCAGCAGAGAGAAATCAGAGTTAACGTTTTGGGTCTAGTGACTCTTCTTCAGAACTGATAGTGGCTAGGTAAAGGATGGTTTTTATGTAGAAGATGGGGTGGAGGGGAGGGGAAGGAATAAATGATAGCTGGAGATGGAGATAGGTGATTTTTTTTTAACTGAGGGTATTTAGTCCAAGGAAATCACTCATAGTGGAGATTTTATCATTGTACCAAGATACAGTGAAAAGGATTGTTTTGCATTGTATCCAGCCAAATCATACCTTACATAAGAACATCAGGCTAACATAAGAGAACGCAGAAAATAATCTTACAGCTACAGGGAGGTTGCAAAGAAACATCAATGTTGACATATAACAGGTCCGATCAAAAGTCTGATATGTGAGGAAGAAGCAGTTCTTGAAACTATTGGTACATGTTTTCAAAGGTTTATATCTTCTGCCCAACGAAAGAGGGTGTAAAAGGGTATAACAGGGTTTGGAGGGATGCTGGATTGTGTTAGCTGCTTTACGGAGACAGCCAGAAGTGTAGTTGGAGTCAATAGATGGGAGGCTGGTTGACGTGATGGATGGGGCTGTGTTCACGACTCGCTATAGTTTCCTGAAGTCATCAGTGGAACAGTTCCCATACCACGTTAGGATGCATCAATATCATCATCACCAGTGAGCATTCAGAGAGGGCTCATTTTACTTAATATATCGACAGTATTGGAGACTATCGGGGGGAGGGGGGGATTCCTCCTGGTATAATATATCGACAGTATTGGGGACCATCGGGGAGGGAGCTGCTCCCAGTAGAATATATCAACAGCATTACTGTGGCATTGCTTCCATTTCGAGGTTTGTAGTATTGACCTGTAATTATTTTCAGTGCATGGGCTGATATTGTAATTTGATGGAGACCTTTTGGGTTTTTCTCATGTTGATTTTATGAGCACATTAAAATGTGGAAAGTGGGGGTAATATCCTGGAATGTGACTAACATTCTCAGAAGTTTTTTTCCAGTGAATGAGAGGGAATATTGAGGATCTTATGAAGTCTGTCATCTTGTCCAACCTATCCAACATATTGTCATCGGTACAGCCGATGGATGTTTGGATGTTATCTACCCTCTGAAATGGCCCAGCATTTGTCTGACGTCATGAATGAACGACATATGCTGACCCCTATATCCCATGACAGAATAAATGACGCATCCATTCCTTTGGAACATTATGGCATTGCCTTCTGCAAAAGGGCATTTGGGGGACAGCGATCACAATATCATTAGATTCTGAGGAACCATGACCAATGATTTTGAAACAGATGTGCATGAAAATCTTCACCTCAAAGCTGGTCATCTTCTGTGATTTGAAGGGGAATCTGAACCACATTGATTGGAATCAAAGATTGGGAGTTTGAACAGTAAATGAGAACTTTGGGTGACCCACCAAGTCAAGATAGTTTGAGTTCATATCGGGCACATTCTGCTCGGGGGAAAAGAACGTCGACAATGCTATGGAGAATAACACAAGGCGGAAAAAGGAGGCTCATCCAACATAGAACATAGAACAGTACAGCATAGGAACAGACCCTTCAGCCCAACATGTCTCTGCCAAAGTGATGCTGTTCTAAAGTAATCCTCATCTGCCAGCACATGGTCTGTTTCCCTCCAATCCCTGCCTATTCTTGTATCCGCCTAAATGCCTCTTAAACTTTGCTAATGTATCTGTTTGTACCATCTTCTCTAGCAGCACATTCCAGTGCCTGCTCAGAGTCATCCTTGACCCTGGCACTAGGGAGGCAACGCACTATCTCAAGGTCTTGAGCACAGCCACAGAAACACCTGACTGTACACTCCCTATCTCTACTGCTCACCTGCACTTCAACCTTCCCTGCTGTTTCATAATACAATCTGATTCAATCTGAGTACAGGGACCATGGGAACAGGAACCCAAAGAGTTAATCAGAGGGATAAAGAGAACATATCTGAATAAATTATTGGGTAACGTAAACGAGAACACCAAGATTCTGCGCGTTTTTTTTAACTTAAGTAGAAAGCGGCCAATCGAAGGAAGGGTGGGCTCAGTTAGGGAAGGTAAAGCAGATCATATTGTGCAGGTAGATAGATTAGTTGAGGTCCTTTGCATATGGCTCCACTAAAGAAGAGCAGAATGTCCATATCACAGTCAAGGAGGGTGCGATGGAGAAATTAGAGAACAGAAACATAGATAAATAGGGGCCACATAATGCAGCTCAGGTCAGCTGATCCACACGGGTGCTCCCAGGGTGGAACACTGTGGTTTCTAGCCACAATATCTCAGTCGTCCATAGGGACTGGAGCGGTGAGAGAGCGAGTGGATGTAAATGTAAATGGAAGCCTGGCCAAAATGGAAGAATAAGCGTAACATCGATAGGCTAATCAGCCTGACCGCGGCAGTAGAGAATATTTTAGAGACAAAATCTGGGGCAAGGTTATTCAATGCTTCGGGAAAGTAAAGTTAATCAGTAAAAGCCATAAAGGAGCTATTCCAGATAACTTGTATTGAATTGACTTTGTTAAGGTGTTTGAAGGTGATGAAAGAGGTCAGCATTTGGGCTGTTCTGTCAGCTGGGGCTCACTCCACTAGTTAAACATGTGGGGGTGTTGGGGGGAGAACTGCTGGGGCCTTTTGGATGACATGTTAAACCAAAGCTGCATTTGTTCTCTTTGGTGAATGTAAAATATCACTGTGAAAGTCAACAGGGAAGTTAACCTCTGTGCCCTAGCCAATTTTTGTTCCTGGATCAACATTGCAAGCAAAAAACAGTTAATTCTAGTCACTTTCACACTGCTGCTTTTGGGATCTTGCTGTGCCTGCATTTTCTCCACCACAACATTCTCTAAAGTGAGGAAAGGCTGGTACAATTGCAACACTTAAAATGCATCTGGATGGGGACATGAATAGGAAGGGTTTAGAGGGATATGGGTCAAATGCTGGAAAATGGGACCAGATTAGTTTAGGACATCTGGTCGGCATGGACGAGTTGGACTGAAGGGTCTGTTTCCGTGCAGTACATCTCGATGATTCTATTGTGTGAGCTGGAAAATGGATTGGAATTTTCCAAGGTCACGCAAGATCCCATACCAAGGTAAACCTATGAGGTGCATAGGAACTTGCAAAAACTAGTTTGTAGTGAGCTTGGTAAGGCCGTGCACTTAAAGATGCAATGACTGGGCAGATACAAAACCAGCTGAGGGACAAAACAACAGAGTCGTGTTAATGACTGTTTTTCAGACAAGAGAGATGTGTTCGGTGGTGACCCCCAGAGGTTAGTATTGAAACCACTGCTCTTCACAACACACATCCACTCAGCTGTCTTCAGCATGTCGAGCATAATTTCAACGTGCACAATGAAATATAGCAAAATATAACAATGTCAGAAATATTGCAAACAGCGAGGAGATGAGGGACAGACTTGGGGAGAACACAGAGCCTAGTGAAAAGGGAAGACATATGGCAGATGCAATTTAACGCAGAGAAGTGTGAAGTGATTCATTTCAGCTGGAAGGATAAGGAGAAGCAAGAAAAACAAAATGGTGTAGCGTTAAAGAGCTACAGAACAGGGAGATCTGGGGTATATGTATGCGAAACTTTGAAAGTCACAGGACAAACTGAGAAGGCTCATTTTTTAAAAAAAGGGATCTAATTTGACACAGGCATAAAGTAGAAAAGCAAAGATGTCATATTTGAAGCTTCTTAAAACCCTGGTTAGGCCTCAGCTCAACTGGGTGACATTCTCATTTCTGGGGCCACACTTTAAGAAGAACATCAAGGGCTGAATGATGATGCAGGGGAGTCAGAGCTACATTACTAAAACTGGTCAAATTTAGTGATGTGTACATGGTACTTAGAGCAGGGAAAGTCAAAGGGAAATGTAATAGATATGTTCAGAATTGTGAAGAGGTTCGATTGGGTAAATAAAATGGAACTGTGGAACAACCAGAAGCAACAGGAAAAAAAATTATGAGTGCATTGTCATAATGTGGAATTTGCTTCCTAGAAAGATAAAGAGAAGCTGATTCAATAGTAGACTGCAATTTGGTACTAGATAAATCTGAAGGGAATGCTGAGCTTGGGGAAGGGCAAGAACTTAGGAAAGGTTCACTATCGCTTTTACAGAACATGATGGGCCAATATTCAGGCTTAGGATGATAAGTGAAGACAGCGTTTCCTCCATAGCTCAATAAACCTTAATTTCTGCCAGATAATCCCCCTAGTCTTCAAAGGTTATCTTTACAAATGTGCATTCCCATTCTGTCAAAATTGAATTAGTCTTGGGGGTTTTCTGAAAAATCAAAAATTAAAACTTTATTTTACCTTTTCCTTCAAACATTTTTTTATCTCACTCGTTTGATTACAACACTCCCCTCTCTAAATTTGCTTTTGCCATGTCATTTTCCTTGGAACTAAATATTGCAATGTATTCTTTCTGAGTTAGACTCTGGGCGTCTCAGTGAGGAAGTTTCAACCTCATTGGTTGAAGACACATTTTGCTGCTGTCCCTAGAAACACACAGACACGCACATACATATATGTATGTATGCACACACAGACATACAGTCACATACACACACATACCCACGCACACACATAGTCACAGACATACACACACAGACATACAGTCACAGACACATGCACACACACCATCTGGTGTGTGGAAAGAGGTCTCCAAACACCATAGTCATAAAATGAAACACCACAGAAACAGACCCTTCCCTCCAACTTGTGAATGCCAAACAACTTTCCTAGACGGAACTAGTCCCATTTGCCTGCATTTGGCCCATATCTCTCTAAATCTTTCCTATCCATGTAGTTTCCCAAATGTTTTTAAAATGTTGTAATTGTACACACCTCTACCATGTTCTGTAGCAGCTTGTACCATATATGCTCCACCCTCTGTGTGGAAAAAAAAACTGCCCCTTGGATCAAAAACACTTACTTAAAGAGTGAATGGCATAGATCGCCAAACAAGCTCTCTAGGCCGGGGAAGCAAATTTTTCCAAGTGTGCCGTCTCATTCCTTCATATTGCACACTGAACAGAGGAGGCTTGTGCCTCCGCCTCAAAATCTGGGCCACTCGATGTACTTCTGGGGGCTAGTTTCTCTCTGTTTCCTTCTCCTGTTAGACATTGGAAGCTCTTTGTTGGGAGAATCCAGTGTCAGCAGAATGCTCCAGTCAGTTATTTCAGTGTTCCTTTCAGGTAAGGGCGCGGAGGAAGATCAGTCGAAGGGGCACCTTTGTAACCTTTTAGAACCGTGTTCAGTCAGCACCCGGGAGAATGCAGAGAGGGGGCTGACTCTGAAACACAGAAGAGAAAGCGGCGCTGTACGTGTGTGTGTGTGTGTGTATGTATCTACACCTTTAAATGTTACAATCACAGATGCTGCTAGGGTGGATAAGGCTGTGTATGCTGAGATAAGACACAGGGTCCCCAAGGTAAACCAGCTGACGGCTACTTAAATGGCATCCGTCTTTCCGAGTTGGAGAAGGTTAGAGACGCTGTAGCCCAGTTGCTGAAGCATTGAACAGAGAGAGAGAGAGAGAGAGAGGAAAAACAGAAGGAACTCACCTCCCCTGGGATTCTGCCCCCGTGAAACAGATTCTGATTTATTTCCCTGCCTGGCAACTGTTGTCTTGCGGGGCTGGTGGGGATTTTGTTTTACATGTTTACGAGCGTGCAGGAAGTTATCTGAGCGATCGTTGTGCTGAGTGGAGCAAAGGGATTGGTCCTGCTAGCCATAACAGTAGATGCTGAGCAGCTCTCTCTCTCTCTTCCTTCAGTTTCAACCAGGTCTTGCTCGCTGCTGTTAGTCGCTGTTGAGTCTCTGAGTGTGTCTCTCTCTAGCCCCGAGGGTGGGGGAAGAAGTGTTTGAAAGATCTGATGAGAGGGACACCAGGACACATTCTACCATGGCAGCAGGTAAGAACAGTGTTATCTCGCATGCACTGCATGCCTTTCTTGACAAGGAGTGTCTTGGACTGTTTTCTTCACTGAAAAGATCTTTTATTTTGTTGTTGCTGTTGCTCCCATCCCTTCTCTTGTACGGCAGCACATTCCCAGAGATTTGCTCTCTACAATTGTCAGCCTTATGTACAGATGCTGCTGGATCTCAGCTCTTTTCTAATGAAAGAAAAATGGCCCCTTCTGTAAAAGTGCAGCAATCCGACAAACAATGGGAAGGCATTTTTTTTCCAACCCTATGTAATGTGTTGAAATGCATATGCTTGTAGTTATTTATTTGAATAGCTAATACGTTGCAAACGTGGAGCTGTTTCAGTATCTGGTTAATTAGATATGTACAGAGTTGTGTGTGTGTGTGGGTAGGGTTTAGCAGTGTGCAATGCTGCCATCTACTGTTAAATGGTCGTGTTTCTGTGCCACACGTGGGGGACAAATAGCCAGGGATATGGTTTTCACATCCACCCAACCCGTTGCTCACTCTTTCTACTTGGGGTTTTGAAGGGAATGTCAAGTGTAGAGTTTGCAACCATTTACAGTCCCCCGCTGTTGTATTAGAGCTGCCGCACCAGCCCCAGCTCACTACCACCCACCTGGGGTGGACGATTGGGAGCCCACGTTCCCCATCCCATTCTGAGCCACTCGCCATCTCCCTGACTTGGGAATTTGTCGCGGTTCCCTCAGCGCCACTGGAACTCCCTCCCCTTCGAGGCATTCCAGCACACCGGCTGTGGCAGTTTCAAGGAAGTGGGCCACTTCGGCCTCCTTCTGGTCACTTAGGGGCAGGCAACAAATGAGGGGGTATAAAAGGGAACCAGGTGCCAGATGGTGAGGGCAAATGAGGCTGACAGCAGTGGTCGGTGATAATGGCAGGGCTATCTGCAGTGGTCGGTGATAATGGCAGGGCTATCTGCAGTGGTCGGTGATAGCGGCAGGGCTATCTGCAGTGATCGGTGATAACGGCAGGGCTATCTGCAGTGGTCGGTGATAACGGCAGGGCTATCTGCAGTGGTCGGTGATAGCGGCAGGGCTATCTGCAGTGGTCGGTGATAACGGCAGGGCTATCTGCAATGATAACGGCAGGGCTATTTGCAGTGATCAGTGATAACGGCAGGGCTATCTGCAGTGGTTGGTGAGCTGGGCTGGGTTATCATCAGTAGCCGATAAGATAGGCAGAATTATCAACAGTGGTCAGTGATACTGGCAGAGTTAACAGAGATGGAAGCTGATATTGACAGGGTTATCAACAGTGGCTGGTGATATTGACAGGGTTATCAGCAGTGGTTGGGCATGTTCCCAGAGGAGTAGGATCACATGATCAGCTGCCTCCGCCAATCCAAAGCTCCGAACTGTACATCATGATTCATCCTGGTGTAATCTAGCCAATAAGCAAGATAGTGAACTGTACAGAAGATTCTTAGGGGACTTGACAGTCGGGATGTGGGGAGGTTGTTTCCCCTTGTGGGATAGTCTAGGACCAGAGCGCATCATCTCAGAGCAAGGAGTCACCCATTTAGGATAGAGATGAGGAGGCATGTCTTCTCTAAGAGGGTAGTGAATCTGTGGAATTCTTTACTGCAGAGGTTGCCTCATTAAATATATTCAGGGATGAGATAGATTTTTAATCAGTAAGGGAATTGAAAGCAGGAAAGTGGAGTTCAGGATTATCAGATCAGGCATGGTCTCACTAGAACAGACTCAATAGGCTGAATAGCCTACCTCTGCTCCTATGCCTTCATAGCAGTGCAGCAGCCCTATAATCGGTGTCCAGTACTTTGAAAGCAAATAGATTCGTGTGTGACAAGGAAAGATGGTGTGTGTAGTTACAAAATGCCGGGCGCATCCTCACAATCAATAAAGCATGTTGGTAGTTTTGTTACAGTCACTATCTCGGGGAAGCTACAACAGCACATTTGTAGATAGCTTGGTCTCCTTTACAGCAACCAGACGATGTGTGGTATGGGTTGAGGGACGAATATTGATCAGGATGCCCTACTCCTTTCTAAGTAATGGCATGTGGTTAAACATTGACTTGAGCAGGTTAGACGGGGCCTTTGTTTAATGTTTGATGCAAAATTTCCTCAGCTTGGCACTTGTTCCAAGGACTGGTACGTAGATGCATGGTGTCTCAGTGGTTAGCACTACTCCTTCACAGTGCCAGGGACCCGCGTTCGATTCTACCTTCAGGTGACTGACTGTCTGTGTGGAGTTTGCACATTCTCCCCGTGTCTGTGTGGACTTCCTTTGGGTGCTCTGGCTTCCTCCCACAGTCCAAAGATGTGCAGGTTAGGGTGGATTGGCTGTAGGAATTCGCACTTAGTGTGCAGGTGAATGGGTGGGGTGTACTCTTCAGAGGGTCAGTGTGGACTTGATGGGCTGAGTGGCCTGCTTCCGCACTGTAGGGATTCTGTGATCCTTTCTGCTTCACTGTGATCCCAGCTTTCAAGTTTAAACTGTGTTCCCACCAGATGTATGCAAACGTGCACGGCCAGGAGAGTCAAGGCTTCTGCACATAGGACCTCCCAACATCCCCCCCCACCCTCCACCCTGCTCAATTGGGTTTTGCAAATGGATCTGAGGGTTTTTGAGTCACCACAGGTTTCTGATTCTCTGCAGGGATGCGTCCTATATCATTGCTGTGAAAGATGTTTGCTTCCACCTCCTTTAAAGGGAGATTTTAATCAAAGAAAGAGCCTGATCCCCTCAACTGACATCCCCTCAGTGTTGCCCCACACAGGGAGAAGAGAAAGCACTGAGTCCTTGCTGTAATGTATTGTACAGAGGCTGGTCCTGATAAACGGGGGTAGGCTGTTTGGCTCAGCTGGCTGCTGTTCAATGCAGAGTGACGCCAACAACGTGGGTTCAGTTCCTGCATCAGCTGACGTGACCATGAACGTTCTACCATCTCTTCCTTTCCCCTCGCCTGAGGTGAAACCACCCACAGTCATCTGTCTCTCATGAGAGAACAGTCCCATGCTCCAGTAGGACTGTGGTGAGCTGACCTTTAAATGGTAGATGAATGTAATGTACCTCCATTTGGAGTATCAAAGATAAATCAATTTTTTTTACCATTTGCACAATTTAATCAGCAATTTGTAATGTAATTGAAAATGGTGCCAGAACATAGCAATTTTATCCACTTTTCTCAGCACCTAGGCATCAGTGACAATATTAAATAAATCTAAATCGAACCAGAATATCCCCATTCACCAGTTTTATTGGGGTTTTTTTTCTAACTGAGCAGCTGATTCGACAGAGGATGGGAAGCCTTCAGAATGGGTTTACGATAGTGCGGGCAATTTCACCTGCAAGTGATCCTTTTAAACAGAGTTGGTATTTAGCATCCATCGGTATACACCGGGTTGTGTTTGGGGATGCAAATCATGAGCCCTGGTTCTATCCCCTCCACCACCCCGCCACCCCTGCCCTGACCTTCAGCCCAACCCAAGCACAGCATGCCCACTCCCCTGTATCTGAGCTCCTGACGTTCAGCTAAGACAGAGCATCAGCTGGAATGTGGTGTTCCAAAGGGCCAGCACTTTTGTGACAAGTGAAGGTCACACCCTGGTTAATCCCATCATCTCACCTGCTCTGTCCACACACATGCCCCATTTCCCTGGCATCCATTGGACACACGCCCACAAAGCCTCAAACCCACCTAGACCAGGGTACCTCGCCACCTGATTTAACCTGCAAATTCCTCAATTTCCAGATTCTCGCCACCCTTTTGCTTGAAACAGTCATAGAGTCACAGAGATGTGCAGCACAGAAACAGACCCTTTGGCCCAACTCGTCCACGCCAACCAGATATCCTAAATTAATCAAGTCCCATTTGCCAACTATTTGGCCCATCTCCCCCTAAACTCTTCCTATTCATGTACTCATCCAGAAGCCTTTTGAATGCTGTAATTGTACCAGCCTCCATCTCTTCCTCTAGCAGCTCGTTCCCAGAAATGCACCACCTTCCACGTGAAAAAGTTGCCCCTTAGATCCCTTTTAAATCTTTCCCCTCTTACCTTAAACCTTTGTCTGCTAGTTTTGGGCTCCCCTACCCTGGGGAAAAGAGCTGGTCTATTTACCCTATCCATGCCCCTCATGATTTTGTAAACCCCTATAAGGGTTTACCCCTCAGCCTCTGACGTTCCAGGGAAAATAGCCCCAGCCTGTTCAGCTTCTCCCTATAGCTCAAACCCTCCAACCTTGGGACACATCCTTGCAAATCTTTTCTGAACCCTTTCAAGTTTCATGTCATCTGTCCTGTAGCAGGGAGACCAGAATTGAATGCAGTATTCCAAAAGGTTTTTGCTGCTAGATGTTTTCCAGGTCATGTGTCAAGGGAAGGAGTTACAGCTCAGTGTCGAGGTTAACAATATGCCCAGCAGTTTCGACTGGTGCAGCTTGAGTAGGTGTGAAGCCCCCGGCAGTTGACCTGCCGTGGCATGAGCTCGGTCCGTGGGCGGTGGTCAGGTCCGGACGGACAGAGTCACAATCTGAGCCTGCGCTCCACCCATTGAGTTAGTGTCCTCTTCCTCACCGGCTCAGCTCCCGAGTCTGAGGAAGGTCCCAACTTTCCACGGAATGTCGAAACCTGGTAGTCCACCGTCTGCGTTAGTTAGCGGGTTATGATTGGTGACATTTACTGATTCCCACTGGATAGCAGGCGAAAGGTTGCTTTGTGGCGATAATTGATTTATTATTGTTGCATGTACCTAGGTACAGTGAAAAGTTTTGTTTTGCGTGTAGTACAGGCAGATCATACCATACAAAGTGCATTAGGGTAATAGAATAGAGTGAGGAATACAGTGTTACAGCTGCAGAGAATAGAGCGAGATCAACATTAAATTTAAAATTGGAGAGGTCCATTCAGAAGTCTAATAACATCAGGGAAGGAGCTGTTCTTGAATCTGTTGGTACGTGTGTTTACGCTTTTGTCTCTTTGGCCCAATGGAAGAGGTTGGACGGGATTATAATTGGGGTAGGAAGGGTCTTTGATTGTGTTGGCTGCCTTCCTGAGGCAGTGAGAAGTATAGATGGAGTCAATGGATGGAAGGTTGGCTTGTGTGATGGACTGGGCTGTGTTCACGTCTCTCTGTAGTAATTGGTGGCTAAATATGATGAATGAATCAAAATGGAGCATGGCAATGGTCTCAAATGAGTGTAAGCCTGCAGCTGTCAACATCTGTGCATTGACTTTGTCCTACAGCACTTTCATCCTCCTGTCGCACAGGTTTACTTACCTACGCTGGGATTTATTATGCTAATCAGGCTCAGACCAGCATGTTGCCAGCTGCTCCTGTCATGACAGACCACCTCTCCCTGAAATTCCCTGCCTCCCACTTTGTAAAGCTCTGACAGGGTCAAGGAAAAGAAGCAGTGTAAGTTACAGTGCTCAATCTGGAATTTCCAACTTGACGGTGTTTGGAAGGATGCACACAGCATTGAAATACAGCCAGCCTGAACACTTGGGCATTTCAGACCGTGGTGGGATTGTGTCTGCTCAGTACCATAAGTAATCCCACGCCCAGCCTCAGTGATAACACAGTGTGGAGCTGGAGGAACACAGCAGGACAGGCAGCATCAGAAGAGCAGGAAAGCTGACATTTCAGGTCAGGACTTTCTGAAGAAGGGTCCTGACCCGAAATGTCAGCTTCCCTGCTCCTTTGATGCTGCCTGGCCTGCTGTGTTCATCCATCTCCACACTGTGTTATCTCTAACTCCAGCATCTGCAGTTTCTACTATCTCCAGCCACAGCAAATTGGATTTCTGTTGAGTACAGGTGTAGCACCTCTCCATGTGTTATATTGTTGCTCAGCACCCAGACTGTGATGCATGGCACTCTATTTGTGTACATTCTTCCAACAATCTGTTCCTTACAACTTGGGGAGTCAGTGGTAGTGATAGTAACACTGGCGGACTATTAATAGAGCCAAAGCTTTGGAGACATAGGTTCAAATCTCACTGATGACAGCTATTGAAATTTAAGGGACGCCACCGTGGCTCAGTGGTTAGCATTGCTGCCTCACAGTGTTCAATTCCAGCCTCGGGCAACTGTCTGTGTGGAGTTTGCACATTGTCTGTTTCCTCCCACAGCCCATAGATTTATGGGTTAGGTGGATTGGCCATGCTTTAGCGTGCAGACTGGGTGGGTTAGCTGTGGGAAATGCAGGGGGATGAGTCAGGGTGGGATGCTCTTCGGAGGGTTAGTGCGGACTCAATGGGCTGAATGGTCTGCTTTCACACTGCTGGGAATCAATGATGTTACAAGGAAGCAGTCAGAAAGTTTTTGCCTGGAAGCTCAATGGTCCAGCTCTTGACAAGTTCGTACATACTTTGATTTCACACTGATTCCCATCAGTTCTGAATTTGAATCCATATTTACAACGCAACAGGATTGCATTCTGGCACGTAAAAAACAAGTGTACTTAAGAAAAATTAAACGTGCAGTCGGTGAGCCAAGAATTATTGGAGTACGTGTGCCTGCAACCTGCTGCTTAACATTTCCTTTCCGATTTCCACTTGATGTGAGAAAAAACGTTGGACAAAAATTAAGCAAGAAAACACAAAATTGTGTCTTTTTGTCGTGGGGATAAAAAGCCATTTTGCTGCACTTTGCAGTTTCAAGTGATCATTTTAACAAAAAAAACACCATTGTTCCCTGAACAAGCCTGAGAGGTATAGTGGCTCTATGGTTATATATAATGTCTTTGGTTCGTAGAACAGGTTTTATGGTTATTGTTCCTCTGAGATTGATAAATTATTCAGGACGTGCTATGAGAAGTTTTCTTTTAATCACAAGAATAAATAGCCGAAAGAATTGTCTTAATTTTAAACAATTTTTTTTTGTAATGTGTGTGTCGCTAGCTGGGCCAACGTTTATCGTTCCTCCCTAACTACCCTTCGGAATGTGGTGAGGAGGCGCCACCTTTTACAACACTGCCGTCTTTCAACAATTAAAATTAGAATTAGATTTATTCTCACATGTACTCACAGGAGTACAGTGAAAAGTTTACAAGTCGCCACATTATGGTGCCATCTTATGCCTCAGGTACAGGTTCTTAAATTGTAAAAATTAGAAAAATGAAGAAATAAAATGTCCAGCATTAAGTACAAAAATACAAAACTGTAGGGATAAATTAGAAAAAAATCAGTTCGGAATCACAGTCCTTTCAGGATGGCTCCAACTCCAGACCATACACTGGACCTCAAAACTCATCTCCGGGTCACACTGGGCCTTGTCTCTAGACCGTACCGGGCCTTAACCCTAGGCCGTATTGGGCCTTGACCCTAGACCATATTGGGCCTTGACCCTAGACTGTACCAGGCCTTGGCTCTAGATCGTACTGGGCCTTGGCCCTAGACCACGCTGGGCCTTGACTCTGGACCACGCTGGGCCTTGACTCTTGACCGTACCGGGCCTTCACTTTAGATGGCGTGGGGGTGCGTAGGAGCCAGTACAATTCCTTTAGAGGTGGAATTCCAGGATTCTGACCCAGTGACAGTGAAGGAACAGCGATATATTTCTAAGCTGAGATGATGCATGGCTTGGAGGGGAACATGCTGGTGGTGGTTTTCCTATGCATCTGTTACCCTTGCCCTTTAAAGTGGTGAAGTTGCAGGTTTGGAGAATGTTGTCAAGAAGTCTTAGTGAGATACTGCAGTGCACATCCTAAATGGTGCTCCATGCTGCTACTGTGTATTGATGGTGAAGGGTGTAAATATTGACGATGATGGATGGGGACACTCATTGAGTGGGACTGCTATCTCCTGAGTTATTTCAGGCTTCTGGAGCTGCACTCATCCCGGCAATTGGAGAGCTTTACACTTATGGTAAAATCCATGATTGTATTGCATCCATCATGGCACTAATTATGTGAAATTGCAGTGCTTAAGGCATTTTCTTCTGCCTAGTGACATGGGCAGGATTCTCTTGGGGCATGTTGATATATCAATGCAAGTCATGTAGACAGCAGTTCAGGGGTCAGCCAGTGATAGTGAATGAGACAAAGGCAGCAGAAGGGGACAGGGTTCCATCCTGCTGCCACTGTTAGCTCTGGAGATTTGCAGCGAACTGTAAGTGTATGGAAGCCCACAGCCAATATTTGCTTGGTGCAAGTCAGAATGATTGGTACTCATTGAAATTCAGTAACAGCAGGAGCAGCCTTGCTGCTTGGTAAAATGCCGGAACTGGGGCTGTATGTCAGGAATCGCAAGCAGTCTTAGGAATCCAGGGTTCTCAGAAGAAGAGATTGCCTAACCATGGCATGAGCAATCTTTGAGGTCATCCATGACAGAGCCTTCCAAGGCTGGATCATGAAAAGCGAAGAATTGGAACCCTTTGTAAAGGAGACATAGCTTTAATGATATTTGGTGACTAACAGTGTCACTATTATGAGGAAGAGTGACTCAACCCAAAATGTTAACTCTGATTACTCTCCACAGATGCTGCCAGACCTGCTGAGCTTTTCCAGCAACTTCTATTTTCATCTACAGTGTCACGATATCTGTTTGGGTTTCTGAGTAATCTATATGATCTGTCCTGGCCTCATTTGCTATCTGATGGGCACTGTGGAATATTCAACTAGTGTTTGTTCATTAAGCTGTGTTTACCTCATGTCAATTTGGATGTTAGAGTTTAAACTGTGTAGATTGTTTTACTTTTCTACCTTTATCTTTCAAACTTTGTTTGTACAGTCTTGTGGCTTTACTCTCTCAGTAAATACTGGGATTTCAAACTTTGCCTACCTTAAACCGAACAAGTCACTGGTCTCTAAACTGATCATAAAAGAATTATACAATCTCACGGTGGGGGGGGGGTGGGGGGAGGTTGGAACAGACTCCTGATTTATACCTTGTAGATGATGGGCACAGTCCTTCAGTAGCTAGAATTCCTACCATGTGGAAACAGGCCATTCAGCCCAACAAGTCCACACCCACTCTCCAAAGAGCAACCCACCCAGACTCACCCTCCCCCACCCTATCTCTGTAACCCAACATTTCCCACGGCTGATCCACCTAACCTACATATCTCCGGACACTACGGACAATTTAGCACAGCCAATCCACCTAGTCTGCACACCTTTGGACTGTGGGAGGAAACTGGAGCACCCGGAGGAAACCCACGCAGACACAGGGAGAATGTGCAAACTCCGCGCAGACAGTCGCCTCAAGCTGCGATTGAACCTGGATCCCTGTAAGACAGCAATGCTAACCACTGAGTCACTGTGCCGCCCCAGAAAATCCATACATCTTAAATTGAAATTTGTTTTAGAGACGACTTTGCAGTAAAAGTAAGTAAATGAATGCAATTGTTCATCGTTAGGATTATATAAATTTTCCTTTGTCTTATTATTAATATGAAGACATAACACATGCATTTTATTTATTGTATAAATATAAAAATGATAAATTCCATCAGAGATGTTTGGCAGTGTGCTAAGTATTTGGTTTAGAAATCTTGAATTTTTCTTTTCTGGCTCCCTACAGTTTTTATTTTCAGCGTGTTTTTTTTAATCAGAAACGTACTTCAAATAAGAAAAAGCTTGTTGAGCACTTCAAGTGTTCAGCTTGGACTAGCTGTTACTGGGCATCTAACAGATATCCTCAGAAATAGGTTTTAACACTTTTGCACAGCAGATAGTTGAGAGTATGGGTCGCTGTTGTCACAGTGAGGGGAGCAGGGCATTCGGGACCTGGGTGAACAGGACGGGCAATACGATATCATCCCAATCAATCAGACTGAAGAGCTGTGAAATAAAATGCAGCAGGTCTGAGAGGGTACGTGCAGCAGTTACATGCCATTCATCACAGTGCAGTAGGTGAAGTTCAGGAGCAGATTGTGATTTTGTGAATTGAATAGCAACGAAATAGTGTGACTCAGAGTACACTGAATGAATGTCCACATTTAGCTGGGCATCCCCCTGCCTGAATGGCTCAACTGTTCTTGCAGACCAGTCCTCATGAGAGCAAGACAGCATGCCTCAATTTGGTCTCTCTCTCTTTAGCAAGGTTCCAATTCGGTTAATGTTCTGTTTATGCTTAACTATTTTACCCTGCAATGTGTAGGTTCAATATTTTAATCAGTAATGGTGTTTGGTAAATGCGGAAATAAAGGAAATTAGCGAGTGACTTTCTGGACTTTAGGACACCCCCTAGCCCTATCCAGATGTTTTTCTTTTAGTGAATCTCTGTTGAAACATAAGAACCACAGGGTCGACTGGCATGCAGCACACTCCCACACACCAGCAATGTGACAATAATCCGATCAGTTGCCCTGTTGGTTGAGCTGGCGAAAGCTTTTGTGCTTCTTTTAAACAGTTGTGGGAAATCTTTTAGATCCACCTGAGAGGAGAGGCATGCTCTCCGTTAACTTGTACCTCTGTCTCTTGTTGCTGTGCCCGTTTGTCAGCCTGGAATTTATGCTGAATCTTAAAGTGAGGATTGAATCCACGACCTTCAGAGACGAGACACTAGGCGAACCACAGGACCTGATTATTGCTACTACTTCCATATCACGGCCTGACCTCCTCTTGCGACAAAGTGCTTTGAAGGATTTGTGCGAGACTGTGGAAGAAATTTTAATTGCAGTGATGGCTCAATGATGTGGATGCTACATAATGTGATGAGAGTTTCTCACCAGTGATGTGAGATTTCAGCTGCTCCTTCACTTCAGTGTGAGAGATATCTCCTTCCATGACATCTGCTGCACATTTGTAGGCAACCTCTCTCCACTGGTGATATGGCTATGCAGATAATTCAGGGACGGAATTAAACACTGAATGCATTATTTCACAGGGAGCTGTGAGGAGCAATTAATGGACTAGTCCAACAGTCACTGCTGCTGCCAGGTCAGGATATATTTGGATTTGCTCCCTGATGTCCTATTGTCTGTACTGGTACACTGCTTCCACATTTCAGCAGAGAATCTGATGACTGGAGCTCTGAGGAGACATTCGAACCATCCGTTGAATTGTAGAATCCCTACAGTGTGGAAGCAGGCCATTTCAGCCCATCAAGTCCACACTAACTCTCTGAAGAGTAGTTCACCCAGATCTACCGCCCCTCGTCCCTGTAACCCTGCATTTTCCACAGATAGCCCAACTAGTGTTCACATCCCTGGATAATTTAGCATGGCCAATCCACCCTAACCTGTGCATCTTTGGACTGTGGGAGGAAACTGGAGCACCCAGAGGAAACCCACGCAGACACGGGCAGAATGTGCAAACTCCACACAGACAGTTGCCCAAGGGTGGGATTGAACTCAGGTCCCTGGCGCTGTGAGGCAGCAGTGCTAACCACTGAGCCACTGTGGGTAGCACAGTGCCTCAGTGATCAGCACTGATCTGACAAACTGAGACTGAAGTGGAAAAACTGAAGTTGCAATTGGCTCTGCAGTGTCTGACTTTCTGTGAAGGTCAGGGTGCATTACACATTGAACCAGGAATAATAAACTGGCTTCCCTTCAGGAAACAACCAAAACTGCAGAGGAATGTGGAGCGAAACAAATAAACATAAATGTTTTAAAAATGCATTAATCAATACCTTTTCAACAGGTACAACTAGCTATTCCTCCTTGCACTCAAAAACTGAATACCTCCCAATCCATCAGGTCCATTCTGGCCATGTGGAAAGTTATTAAAGGCGCCATCACTGCTCCAACCATTGTTTGCAATTTCGTATGGTTGGTTTGATGACACAGATCCGAGACATATCAATGCCTGGTATTAACCACACTCAGTGTCAGTGTCTGCAGGAAACCTACATTTGTAACTTCAGACTCTATTAGTAATCTCCACTCACAATCACTGTCTGTCAGTAATCCCCACTCACAGTATCAATCTCTGTTAGTAATCCCCACTCAGTGTCACTCTGTGTTAGTAATCCCCACTCACAGTGTAAATGTGTG
>JAHRHZ010000031.1:25086721-25124897 GCA_024137785.1 Ginglymostoma cirratum
CAAGTTTTCCTGCTCCTATGATGCTGCTTGACCTGCTGTGTTCATCCAGCCCCACGCTTGTTATCTAAGGTTAGGGTCTATGCTATCTTCTGAATGTATTGAAGGTGTTTGGCCTGGTCTATAACAAATTGAGGGTTCTCTTCCACCCCCCGAGTCCTCCCTCCCTCTTTCCCCTTCCCCCCAACCCTCCCTCCTCCCTGCACCCTCTCCTCTCCCCCATCCTACTTCCACCTCCATCCTGTCCCTTTCTCCCCTCTTTCCTCCCCCTCCTCCCCTCCACCCTGCGTGCCTGGAGATGCTTTTCCGGCAGTAACCACATCCTCCTCCGTGGCGCTATTGTGCACGGGAGCTGCCGCTCTGCGATTGGTCGACCCCTCCTGCCGGGTGGTGCTGCTTCTCCTTCAGGTGGAGGTTGGACGGCCCGACGATGGGGCGGGGGAGGTGGGGCTGTCCTCGGGGCTGCCTGACCGGGGGTGCGGGTCCTCCGGACTTACCCTGGCACGGACAGCGTGGCTTTCCCGCCAGCTGCCGAGACCGATGGTTCCAGAAGGTTTCTACCCGGGGGGTGCTGGGTAACGGACACGCTCCCCAAGTTGGCGCAGTGTGACAAGAGGCATCTTCACCACCATCAATGATGGGATGGAACAGCACAAATCAAAGATGTGTCAAGATGGCCAGCAAGAAAGAGAAGGCAGTAAAACCAGAGAATGAGACAAATTGGACCGACTTGTTTCAATACGGAACAACAAGCACTTCCATTTCTCAGCATCTCGTTTTTCTTTCCCCTCTGGGAAGTGTAGCAGTAATGATGGATGTGTAAAATTACAGAGATACCAGTGGTTTAAGGGAATGGATTTCAACGTCAATAAACGTGAAGTCGTCCACTTTGGGCCTACAGAAAACTTCCCAAATTGTAGAAAGCTCAGGCCAGTGGGAGCCCAAAGAGGTGAGGGGTATCCTGTTGCACAGATCATTAAGATGCTGTGAACAGCTATCAAGCATGAATCGAAAAGGTTAATAGAAGTTTGACCCTTTATGTCTAAAGGATTGAAATGCACAGGCTTGGAAGCCATGTTCCTGCGAGGCACAGCCACGAGGGGGTTGGTGTTATTGTGAGTTGCTCTGAGCAGCGTATCTTCAGGATGATCTATTGATCTTAAACAGAGGGGTCCAGCCACCAGGTTGCAACTTGGGAGCCGGAAGTAGGTGACTTGAGAGGTTAGTGTGTTAGCAGTGGCTCACTGCTAGATACATCAGTCTTCGTAGTCTTTTTCATGACAGGGAAAGTAAAGTACAAAGTGGTACACGAAGCACAAAGGTGACTATAAGGGGACAATTCCTGGGCTGAGTGCAATCTACCTGTGCAGCCACACAATATATTTCATCCTCGAGCCCAGAGGCCGATCTGTCTTTAATTATTTTAAATTATCGACAATGAATGAGTCTAGGAGGAAATTAGATGGGCACCTGAGGGGAAATCTCCTTGAAAGGGCAAACAACAAAGAACTGCAGATCAGAAGTTGCTGGAAAAGCTCAGCAGGTATGGCAGCATCTGTGGAGAGAAATCAGAGTTAACGTTTTGGGTTTCCGTCTCCGGTTTGCTGCTGTGCTTTGGCAAAGCTGGAAGAACAGCACCTCATTTTCCACTTGGGGACCCTGCAGCCTTCTGGATTCAACGTCGAGTTCAATAATTTTAAGGCTTGAGGCTCCTTCTTTCTCCCATGTCCTTGCCCCAACCCCTACACACCAGGCCTAGTTATCACATGGTTTGCTATTACACGCAACCCATTGTTAGCCACTAATGGTCCCCATTAATAGCTATTCATTCTCCTAGACTGACCAGTACCGACTGCTTTGCCTGCCCAACTGTTTTTCTCTCTGTTTGGGCTCTATCTCCACCTATCGTTTACACTCCCCCCTCACCTCACCCGACCTTCAGTATATATACCAACCTTTCCCCAGCTGCAGTCAGTTCTGAGGAATGTGGCCCGGGACCTGAGGCGTTAACTCTGTTTCTCTCTCCGCAGATGTTGCCGGACCTGCTGAGTTTCTCCAGCAATTTCTGATACTGTTTCAGTGGGGATGTGGCACTGGCTGGATTGCTGTACAGAGAGCCAACATCGACTTGGTGGGCTGAATGGTCTCTTTCTACGTTGTTGCCACTGTGTATTTCTGTGTTTTATTTTCTCTCCCTGCATCCCCCCGCACCCTCCATAGGAACAGAGGGTTTGGAAGGCATAGTCATGAGTCCCAGTCAGATCGGTATGAATGTGACTGACACTACAGCATGGGCCACTGCGATGAACAACCTGGGGATAGCACCAGTCGGACTCACTGGCCCACCACTGGTATCAGGTAAGACTGCTCGATCTTCCTGTTTGATGCAGCTCTGGGCGCTAACCGTAGCAGAGACGGAAAATTGAGAAGAATGTCTTAGCCTTCTTTTGGGTGGCACAGTGTCTCAGTGGTTAGCACTGCTGCCTCACAGTGCCAGGGACCTGGGTTTGATTCCAGCCTTGGGCTACTGACTGTGTGTGTCTTTTGCACATTCTCCCCGTGTCTGCGTGGGTTTTCTCCCACAGTCCAAAGATGTGCAAGTTAGGGTGGATTGGCCATGGGAAATGCAGGGTTACAGGGATAGGTTAGGAGTTTGGGTCTGAGAGGGATGCTCTTTATAAAGTCAGTGTGGACTCAATGGGCTGAATGTCTGCTTCCACACTGTAGGGATTCTATGCTCCATGCTAGTATGGTCTTGCTCATTAGCCTCCTTTTGTGCCTTAGTGACTTTCGTATACTGATGTATGTTTCAGTTTAAGATGTGATTTAAGATACAGCTTATGTCTTTATCAGTTAAGGTAGTAGATCACAGCAGCTCGATAATGATCTAGATCGTTCATTGGATGAACTAGTGGCGTGGTAGCAGCATGGAAAGAGGCTATTTGTCCCATCACCTCTGTGTTGACTCTTCAAAGGAGAAATTCATCGAATACCAATCCCCTGCCTTCTGTTCACCATTTCGTAGGTTCTTCGTCTTCAGGGAAAGTTCCAATTCCTGTTCAAATTTATCAATTTAATCTACCTCCTCTACCCTCTCAGGGAGCACACTGAAGATCCCAACCTCTCCTAGAGTCAGAGAGATGTACAGCACAAAAACAGACCCTTAAAGTCCAACTTGTCCATCTCGACCAGATATCCTAATTTAATCTGGTCCCATTTGGCCCATATCCCTTAAACCCTTCCTATTCAGATACCCATCCAGATGCCTTTTAAATGTTGCAATTGTACCATCACTCCATCACTTCCTCTGGCAGCTCATTGCATACGCGCATCACCCTCTGCATGAAAAAGTTGCCCCTTAGGTCCCTTTTAAATCTTTCCTCTTTCCCCTTTCACCTTAAACCTATGTCTGCTAGTTTTGGACTCCCCTGCCCTAAGAAAAAGACCTTGTCTATTTACCCTGTCCATGCCCTCCATGATTTTATTAATGTCTATAGGTCACCCCTCAGCCCCTGACATCCAGGGAAAATAGCCCCAGACTATCCAGCCTTTCCCTATAGCTCAAACCCTCCAACCCTTTCAACATCCTTGTAAATCTTTTCTGAACCCTTTCAAGTATAACAACATCTCTCCTAGAGCAGGGAGAATAGGCTTGAAAAAAATTTCCCCTCTTACCCCCACTTTAAAAATATTTAATGACCCTCCCTCCACTGATCCCTAAGGAATAGAATTCCTCTGAGGAAAAACATTTCTGCATTTTAAATGGAAAGCTGCATATTTTTAAACTATGGACCTTATCTCTAGTCTCTCCCACTAGGGGAAACGTCCCTTCAATATCCGCTCTGTCATGTCCCCCCAGGATCTTGTACGTTTCAAGAAGATTACCTCTCATTCTTCAAAACCTCAATGGTTACAGGCCCAACCTATTCAATATTTCTTCTCCAATTCATGAGACCCAGATGTCGCTGACTGAGTCAGCATTTATTGCTCGTCTCCAGTAGCCCTTCAGAAGGAGCTGGTGAACTGTCCTCTTGCTTCGCTGCAGTCTACATGGCATGGGGGTGTTCCCATCCATCAGCTGCCCTTGTTCTTCTAGATGGAAGTAGTTGTGGGATTGGAAGGTACTGCCTGAGGATCTTTGGTGAATTTCCGCAGTGCATCTTGCAGATAGTAGCAGCAGTGCATACTGGGTGTCGGTGGTGGAGGGAGTGGACGCTTGTGGATGTGGTGCCAATCAAGCGGGCTGCTTTGTCCTGGATGGTGTCAGGCTTCTTGAGTGTTGTTGGGGCTGCCCCCATCCAGGAGAGTGGGGAGTATTCCATCACATTCCTGACTTGTGCCTTGTAGATGGTGGACAGGCTTTGAGGAGTCAGGAGGTGAGTTACTTGCTGCATATTCCCAGCTTCTGGCCTGCTCTTGTAGCCACGGTGTTTATGTGGTGAGTCCAGTTGAGCTCCTGGCCAATGATAACCCCTAGGATGTTGATAGTGGGGGATTCAGTGATGGTAACACTGTTGAATGTAAATGGGCAGTGGTTAAATTCTTTCTTTGCAAGTCCAGTTTGACTCTTCTGCAATGAAACCAGGTGTCTCATGTACAGGGATCTGTAAGCATAATCTCCTCAAGATAGAAAAACCACAACCACACTGGAGATGGCTTTAATCTAGCAGAAACTGGGTGGATGATGATGTGGTTTGTGGTTTTCTATGTGTTGGTTCACATATGCCACAGGTGGGTGGGTTCTTGGTTGAGTCAGCTATCTTGAAGTTTATTTATAGCAGTAACTATCTACACGATATCATAGACTTAAAGACACAGTCCCAGTTCTGTGCTCACTGAAGTTAGTCTACATTACGCAAAAGTAGCTGACTGACTGGACACTTAATACTACTTCTGTAATACTGAGAGAGTGATTGAAGATGAGACCAGTACCTTTATACTGGGACAGGTTGTGAAGTATTATTATCTATAGGCACAAGCCTGTTTGATTTGAAATTGGTGTCATAATACAACAGGTGACCCTTTCAAAGTGAGCTTTTGCAATCTCCACCTCATTGAGCAAGGAGGATTCCTCAACGTGGATCTGCTGTGTTATCGTTATGGTAATGTTGACAGTACTTACACCAGCAGTCTGAAGCAGCTTGACGTCCTCTTCTGAGATCAAGAGGAAGCGGGGGGGTCAAGGAGGAGTCAGTAAGAGTCCATGGGAGTAGCTGTAGCATTCTGTCCCCAACCCTCCTCTGGAGATCCTCTCACAGACCGCTTAATATCATGAACAACCACCCTAGTCCTCTCATGTCCCCATTATAATTGGTGTGATATCTTGCTGCGTCTGCTGAGAAATCAGGAAAAACCACGAGAAGACTGCATCCTGCCCTCTAACCAGACTGACTGGCTTGCTGAACATTAAATCGAAACAAAAATGCCTCTGTGCCTGAATATCTGCGTGATTTCCCAGTTGCAGTGACCTGGGGCCTGACTCTCGCCTCGGCCTCTCAGCCCACCTCACTGGTCAAAGACCCACTTTGATGAAACTCCTCTACACTCACTGTGTCCCTCCCACACTTGTGTTGCCCTGTGTTGACAGAGAACTTTCAAAGCAGGTGGATTTGAGAGAACCGCACTCGAGCCAATTTGATTTCCAGATGAATGCGGTCTGGCAGTGCAATTAACGTTGCCCGGCTGTAATGCCAGCACTCAGCTTCATACTGTCAATGGTCGACAGGCTCCATCCCCGCTCCCTGTTTGTTGTGGATCTACACAGTTGAGAGAGCCACACTGCGTCTCCTCCATGATATAGCGCCTTTGACGAGGTGACCAAGAGAATGGGTGAAGATGTTGTCTACATGGACTTTAGCAAGGGCTTTGACAAGGTTCTGCATGGTAGACTGGTTAGTAAAGTTGGATCATATGGGATTCAGGGAGAGCTAGCCAATTGGATACAGAATTGGCTTGATGGTGGGAGACAAGGGTGGAGAGTTGTTTTTTGGACCGGAGGCCTGTGACCGGTGGTGTTCATTGATCATTTGTCATTTATCTAAATGATTTGGATGAGAATATAGAGGCATATTTGGTAAGTTTGCAGGTGACACCAGCATTGGTGGTATAATGGACAGTGAAGAAGGTTATCTAAAATTACAAAGGGACCTTGATCAATTGGGCCAATGGGCTGAGGAATGGCAGATGGAGTTTAATTTAGATAACTGCGAAGTATTGTATATTGGAAAGGCAAATCAGGACAGGACTTATAAAGTCAATGGTAGAGCCCTGGGGAGTGTTGCCAAACAGAAAGACTGAGGGGTGCAGGTACTGGTTCCTTGAAACTGGTGTCACAGACATGGTGGTGAAGAAAATACTTCCATGCATCAGTCAGAGCATTGAGTACAGGAGTTGGGATGTCATGTTACAGCTGTACAAGACATTGGTAAGGCCACATTTGGAGTACTGTATACAATTCTGGTCACCCTGTTACAGGAAGGATTTTATTTAACTAGAAATGGCGCAACGAAGATTTTCAAGGATGTTACCAAGACTGGAAGGTTTGAGTTATAAGGAAAGCCTGGATAGGCTGGGACGATTTTCACTGGAGTGTTGGAGTTTGAGGGGTCACCTTATAAAGGTTTACAAAATCATGAGGGGCATAGATGAGGTGAATAGGCATGGTCTTTTCCCCAGGGTAGGGGAATGCAAAACTAGAGGGCATATGTTTAAGGTGAGAGGGGAAAGATTTAAGTGTCCTGAGGGGCGACTTTTTCACACAGAGGATGATGCGTGTATGGAGTGAGCTGCCAGAGGAAGTGGAGGATGCTGGCACAGTTACAACAATTAAAAGACATTTAGTGAGTTACATGAATAAGTACATTTTAGAGGGATAAAGACCAAATGCAGATAATTAGGACTAGTTTAGTTTGGGAAAGCTGGTCAGCATGGACTGAAGGGTCTGTTTCTGTGAATGTATGACTTTGAGTTTGGTATTATATTGCAGGTATATTGAGTGCAGTACAAGGTGCTGTCTATCAGATAAGGCCTTAAACCAGGCCTCTGAAATGGACGATACCCTGGTATTATTTCAGAGGAGCTCTGTTGGTGCCCTGATCAACATTTACCTCTCAATCAACGTTACTGACACAAAGTTTCCCATCATTCTGGCTCTTGGCAGTTTGCTGTGCATATCGTTGGCTGCTGCGTTTCCTACGTTAGCACGCGTTCCAAGGGTTTTGTTGAAATCTGCATGATGTGACATCCCTGCCTCCCTATCACCCTTCCCCCAACCCATTCCACTGAAAATATCTCCCCAGCCCTCACCCCCACCAGCAGTGATAACGTTGGTAATTTGAACAGTTCGAGATAGACTAGGATGTCAGTTTGTAAGATAGCTATAATTTATTGGTTTGTCAGTTGTGCAGCACTTGGAGATGTTCTGGGTTCCAATGCAGCGCTAGATAAATGCGGGTTCTTTCTTCCCTGACCATTGCCAAGTTGGTACGTGTGTTATTCCCTCAAGGTCACTCTGCTAATATGAGTTCCCTGATTGGGGCTGCTAACCTTTTCCAATCAGGGAGCCCTGGCTCACAGGACTGTCAGAGATTCCGCTCACCTTGAGAGCTGGCTTGGGGGGAGCTGGATCAGTGCCAAAGACCCTCCACGTGCAGATAAAGGTGATTGGGTGATAGGATTCCAGCCTGTGTGGAGTTATTTTAATGTTGTAATCGAGAGTGTCTCAGATCACATGTTGACCTGGAATTTTGATTCTTGAATCAGAGACCTCATCAGGGGAGGGTTCAAACTGAAACCCTCATTTGTAAACCAGTTTTATGAAATTTATTCTCTCTTGGGCATGACAGGCTAGGGCAGAATTTGTTGCCCAATTCTTAACTGCCCTTGAATTGAGTGAGGTGCATTTTAGCGTCAGCTGTATAGCCGTGGGTCCAGAGTCACACGTAGGCCAGGCCAGGTAAGGCTGGCAGATTTTTTTCCCTAAACGACATGAGCGAACCAGATGGGTTTTTCCCAAAAATCGCTGATAGTTGTCGTGGTCACCTGTAACTAAATCCAGATTTTATTAACTTAAATTTGGGGCAGCACGTTGGCTAAGTGGTTAGCACTACTGACTCACAGCACCACAGACCTCAGTTGAATTCCACCCTTAGGCACACTGTGTGTGGAGTTTGCACATTCTCCCCATGTCTGCGTGAGTTTCCTCTGGGTGCTCCGGTTTCCTCCCACAGTCCAACAATGTGCAGGTTAGGTGGATTGGCAGTGCTAAATTGTCCAATATATTATTTAATTAAGTCTTTGAACAGAGTTAAAGTTATGGCTATTCTTTTATTTGTTTGTATTTTAACCGTGGTGTAAGAATAAAGTGTGTTTTGCTTTAAGCCTAGTAGTTTTATCAATTGAATCACATCTGAAATACACTTGCCCTTAAAGAAGATAAAAGTTAGGGTCTAGGCTATCTCCTTGATATATTTTGAGGGGGTTTGATCTGGTCTATAATGCTTGCTTTACCTGGGAGGAACAAAAGTGGGTTAGCCATGGAAAATGCAGGGTTACAAGGATAGGGTAGGGTGTGGGATGCTCTGGAGGGTTGGTGTGGACTCAAGGGGCTGAATGGCCTGCTTCTAGACTGTAAGAATTCTATGAAATTTAAGTTTGAGCCCCAGTTTCCCACCAAATTAGCCTGAGCCTCTGGATTACTAACCCAGTGATATTAACACATCAGCATCTCCCCATAATGTCAATCGCCTTGCAGGGCATTTTATCGAATAGTGACTGAGAGTCAAAGTACTGGTGGAGCGAGTGACAGGAGCTTTCTTGTGTCTCCCAGATCCCATTTGTGTTCCAGCGTTTGACCATGGCCTTGGATTAATGACAGGAATGGCTCCAGTCAACCCAATGATGACCGGCATCAGCCTGCTGCGACCGGCAGTCCCTCCTGGTTTATCCGTCATGAAAGAAATCATCCACTGCACAAGCTGTACTCTCTTTCCCGCCAATCCAAGTAAGTCCCACCATCAGGTACAGCTCTGTCATGTCTGTGACAAAATGTGCCGTAAACAGGGATTTATTCTGTCTTGTTACTCTTGGCCAGGAGTCTTGTAAACCTGGTACTGAGGTGAATACTCCGTGGCAATCAGAATAAATAGCTTTGTTTTGTTTTAAATTGGACAAAAGAAGCATGAGTGGGTGGAGCCAGGCTCTCTCAGATCCAGGGTTTTAGTTTGTGCTTTCAGTTTTTGAAGTTAGGGGTTTTGGAGTTGAAGCTGCTAGATACAGTTCACTCTCTGCTGCTAGATTCATTTCAGTCATTTTCTCCTTTCTCCTGGACTGGAGGAGATCACAAGTGAGGGAAACTTGTTTCGCTGAATTTGCCTTTGCCTAGGGTGTGTTTATAGAACGCTGCTATATTGGAACAGTTGATGAGTAGTAGTCAAATAATATATTATTTAATTAAGTCTTTGAAAAGAGTTAAAGTTATGCCTGTTCTTTTATTTGTTTGTATTTTAACTGTGGTGTAAGAATAAAGTGTGTTTTGCTTAGTTTTACAACTGAATCACATTTGGAACACACTTGCCTTTAAAGAAGATAAAAGTTAGGATGTAGGCTTTCTCCTTGATATGTTTTGAGGGGGGTTGGTCTGGCCCATAACGCTAGCTTTACCTGGGAGGAAAAAAAGTTGGGAAGTCTTTGATGTGTTCAGATTCCAGCATGGACATTATCAGGATGGAACAGACTGTCCGCCAGCCTTCTCTAGCGGTCTACTCCTCGGATAGCTCATCCAGCTTAGTCGGCTCAGTAGGAGGTTTTCAGGCCATAGTCTGGGCCTGAGATCATATAGTTGTACTTTGCTGCAGAGTCCTCTCCATTATCAAGGCCCACAGGAGCATCCAAAGGCAATTTAAAACAGTCACTCCCTCAAGTCTGCCACGCCACTCATTGCAATCATAGCTGACCTATTCTAATTTGTCCCACTGCTGTTCCTATCTCTCAGTACCCTTGTGTAGCAATCTTCGTCTTGAAATCTAGTCCAACCTCTTTTGGGAGGACCATAAGACCATAAGGCGTAGGAACAGCAGTAGGCCATTCAGCCCATTGACTCTGTCTGCCACTTAATGAAACCTTGGCTGATCTCATCATCCTCAACTCCACTTTCCTGCCTTTTCCCTGTAACCCTTGACTCCCTTGCAATTTAAGATCTACCCCAACCTTGAATATTCTTAATGACCCCAGCCTTGACAGCCCTCTGTGTTCATGAATTACCTTCTGAGAGAAGAAATTCCTCCTGATTGCTGTCTTAGATATCAGGTAATGCCCTCTGGTCCTGGGTTGTCTCACAAAGGGGAAACAACCTCTCCACATTTACCTGAGAACTACAACTCCCCTGAGAATCTTGTATGTTTCAATAAGGTCGCCTCTCATTCTTCTGAATTCCAATGAGTACAGGTTTGACTTACTCAATCTCTCCTGATAAGACAGTCCCTCCATGCCCAGTATTAACAGGTGAACCTTTTCTGGACTAATCCTAGATTCCTGCTCCTTACTTTTTGTGTGGGAGAATTTATCTTGCAATTATATGACCCAATTCCACTTGCTAGATTGGGTCCCCTTGTTTTTTGTTTACTCCATCAGAGGAAATATCAATCAAATCCTTTTAACATTTGAAACGCTTTGATCAGATTTAAAGTTTTGGCAAAAATTTATAGCTCGGGCTGTGGATAAGGTTGTTGACTTGCTCGCCGAGCTGGCTTATTCTTATTTCGTCACCATACTAGGTGGCAAGATCAGTGGACCCTCCAATGAAGCAATGTTATTCTACTCCAATTGGAATTTCTGTTGTTTGATCTGTTATGGTGAGTAGTGTCATTTCTGGTTTTGATCTGTATGGGTTTGTATATGGGGTCCAATTCTATATGTTTGTTGATTTGCATTAGGCATAGTTTTCAACCTGTAATGCAATCAACAGACATATAGAATTGAATAGAGTAGAACAATATCGCTTCATTGGAGGCCTCACTGATGATGTTACCTAGCATGGTGATAAAACGTCTGAACGAAAACAAGCCAGCTCGGCGAGCAAGTCAACAACCTCATCACTCCTCAATCTTCTAAACTAAAGGAATATGGACCAAGTTTATGGAACCTGTCCTTGTAATTAAACGATCTGACCCTATGTATCATTCTGTACAGCTAACCCCTGTTAATGTAGCTATCTTCTTCCTGAGGTGTGATGCACACAAGAGACTTGATCAGGATATTGAAAAAAAGGTTATTACGATAAAGGCCAACACACCATTAACCTTTTTTACGATTGCTTTTCGTACCTGTCTCTTAGCTGTCAATCTCCTCCACAATCTGATGGGTCACTGACACTTTAGAAATTACTTGTGGGTTTAATGTTTTTTTGGGTTCAAAGTGGATGACTTCACAGCTGCTTGTTCATGCAAACCTATGTTCTTTCTGCCCCCATTTGCTCAACTTATTGACCCCCAACCCTCCACAACTCCCAGCTTCTCAAGACCATTGTGAAAGGGCAAGAAATACCATCCCATTCCCCATGACACTCACGACCTATGATCACAAAGAAAGGGTTGTGAACTAAGTGAATTACTGTTTTTTTTTTATTCGCACTGAACAAAGAAATATGGGTGTCATTATTTATTGCCCATACCTAGTTGCCCCTTTGAGAAGGTGGTGGTGAGCTGCCTTCTTTTGCAGCCCACGTGCTCTAGGTAGACCCACAATACCCTTAGGGAGGGAATTCCAGGCTTTTGACCCAGAGACAGTGAAGGAACAGCGATATATTTCCAAGTCAGGATGGTGAATGGCTTGGAGAGGAACATGCAGGGGGTGGCGTTCCCATATATCTGCTGCCCTTGTCCTTCTAGATGGTCGTGGTCATGTGTTTGGGAGGTGCTGTCTAAAGATCTCTGGTGAATTCCTGCAGTGTATCTTGTAGATAGTACACAGTGCTACTACTGAGTGTTGGTGGTGGAGGGATTGGATGTTCGTGGACGTGGTGCCAATCTTGAGAAGCCGTGAGCTGGGAGTGGCTGACAATAAGTTGAACAAACGGGAGTGGAAAGGACATAGATTCGTGAGAATGAGCAACTATGAAGTTATCCTTTTTAAACCCAAAAGCTGATTTGTCTCGGATGGTGAGAAGCTTCTTAGATGTTGTTGGAGCTGCACCCATCCAGGTAATTGTGTTCAACTAAGTGAGCCTATCCTTGGCTTACAGTGCTGAGCGATCAGTGATGGATTAGCTTCTGTCTGTTTATCTCTCCAGAAGTTACCAGGCCAGTTTAAGTCCTGTACACTCAGACTGAAAACAGAAAGCTCTCATTTTCTGATGCTGCTGCTAATGAGTTCGGAGGATCTGTATGTTTAATGTTATAAAAAAATTCCATGTTGATTACTTTGTTTAGATCAGACTCCCTCAAAATATATTAAGAATGTAGCCTAGACGCTAAATTTTTTCTTATTTTAAAAGTAAAAGTGTTCCAGATGCAGTTCGATTGGTCAAACTACTCAATGGTAAACAAAACACAATTTATTCAAACACTGTGGTTAAAAATACAAAAAATGAAAGAGGAACTTGGAATAACTTAACTCTTAATGGAAAACTAGACAGAATAATAGATACAGCAACTGTTAGTAAGTAACACCCCATAAACACAGCCTTGGCAAAAAGGCAAATTCAAAAATCAGTTTGTCTCACATGCAGCTCCCGTAGCAGGAGAAGAACCCTCCAGCTTTTGGCTATAAGCGAGAGAGAGGGAAAAAATAGCTTCTACCCCTTCAAGATCCTGATACTGAGGGTAGGAGCTTCAGCACACCCATTCAGGCTGCTTCTATTGTTCTAACTCGCAGAAAAAAAACGCTTAAGGCCTCACAAGTTGTTTATCCTCAGACCGACTGTCCCCCAATCGCTTTCTAAAAGAAACCAGGACAAAACACACCACCTAAAGCCACAGTACCGTCACAGGAAGCAGCTGAATCTCACTGTGAAAATGCCGTTCTAGAATTAATGCAAAATAAATCACTGTACTGACTCACTGTATCACCCTTAAATCATGAACATATGTACCAGTCTCTTCACAGGAGAAAATTATAGAACCTCATCCATGCAATCGCTATCGCAACATAATGTTCCCATTTGTTAATGTTTGAACAGCCAAGCAATTAGATTGTAGTGGGAATGGACTGTTCTTAAGGGACAGCCCAGTGATTTCAAGTGAGGTCTCACTCTCTTGTTCTGGAGGACTGCGATGCTGCTTGCTTCATGAATAACTGCAGCATCCATTGTTCTATAACAACCGAGTGGGTAATTGGTATTGCATTATTCGACAATCCTTGATCGTAACCAGGCACTGCAGGTTAACAGCATTTATCTTTGTTCTCGGAACAGAAGCAGAGTCATTTCTACTGAGAATTTCAAAGTGTCACAGGACAGGGGGCAAGTCGATACAGTTTTCTGGGTTATACCCCCCATCAGGAATATGCAGGCCACAGCTTGATGAGAGAAGCCCACTCGTAATAGGAGGAGGATTTTGAACAATATTCGTCGCCGCAGGGTGGCACGGTGGCTCAGTGGTCAGCACTGCTGCCTCACAGTGCCATGAGCCCGGGTTCGATTCCAGCCTCGGGTGACTGTCTCTGTGTGGGAGTTTGCATATTCTCCCCCATGCCTGCGTGGGTCCTGTCTGGGTGATCCCCCTGTTTCCATCCACAGTCCAAAGATGTGCGGGTTAGGTTGGATTGGGCCAGGGATAAATTGCCCCACAGTGTCCAGGGATGAGCATGTTGGGTGGGTTAGCTGTGGGGAGTGCAGATATGGGTGGGTCAGTGTGGACTCGATGGGCTGAATGGCCTGCTTCCACACCGTAGGGATTCCACGATCGGGCTGAGCCTCATGCTGTTCCTTTCTCGATTTGCAGATCTGCCCCCCCCAGCCACTCGCGACCGTCCGCCTGGCTGCAAGACAGTGTTTGTGGGGGGCCTGCCGGAGAACGCCGGTGAGGATGAGATCCGCGAAGTCTTCGAGAAGTGTGGCGAGATCACGGCCATCCGCAAAAGCAAGAAGAACTTCTGCCACATCCGCTTTGCCGAGGAGTTCATGGTGGACAAAGCCATCTACCTGTCAGGTGCATCAGCTCTTCGGCCATCTTCCTGCCCCACTGAACCCTTCACACTCGTGTCAAAGGGGGCAAACCGTCCGGCAGCTCTCCCCTGGGGATTGTCGTCGAGCCTTGATTGGAGGTTTGGGGCTGGCACTATGACCACCGAGTGATATCAAGTTTCCTCAGCCTTATCCAGGCTACACGAGGTGCCATCTCCCCAAGGCCTGTTAGGCAGGCCCCGCTGAGGAACTACTGGCCCATTTGAGAGGCTGGAGGGGCATTTCCGAGAAAGAAAAAGGGCAGCCCTGTCCTTTCTTCTGGGTGGGGCAACTTCCGTTGGGCACACGCCCAGGTGTAGAGGCTCATGGGAATGGACCGATCTTTTCACCAGGATAGTCAAGTGCCCTCTCCCTCCCAGGTGGAGGCCCTCTAGTGGTCATTAATTTTCCCAGTTAAAGGCCTAAATTGGCCAAAGGGTTGAGCAACACCTTTCCCCACCACTAGCAAAATCCCTAGGGAAGGTGCCTTACCATCAGCCCCCCCCAGCACGCCACCCTCCCAGCTTACTCACTCCTGGGAATCCATTAAACTCCTACCGACATTTTGGGAAACTCAGCCCACTCACCCCTCCCAACTGTGAAGTTGCTTGTTGATTATCATGGCATATTAGGGCAGGCCTTCCATGTTGGCAAGTAGGAATTGGAAAACAGGGCTGATTCCATATCAAGCACCTACCTCTGCCCTCAGACTGCCAAAATGTGAGGCCTTCTCTGCCCTCTGTTGCCACTTCTAGGAACAGACTTTGGATACAGAGATGGGCGAGTTCAGAGACCTACCTCCATTCCCAAAGACCTCGTGCCAGTGCTTCTGATGGAATCAGTAACTCCTCTACATCGAGTTGAGTTGACATTTCCTGATCCTTCTCAAATCCCCTCGCAATCACCCCTCACCTCCCTTACCCCTCTCACCCATTATTCATTTTATGAATAGTGCTCACAAATCCTATTATAACAGTTTTGTTGAATAACCCCTAACTAAACAAATTACCCTTAAAAGCAGCTCTATGAACTTGTAAATGTACTTGTAAAATGATTAGGCAGTAGGATTACAGCCAAAAGCCCATAAAACCTCCCAAGGGAATAAGCAGATTTCAGAACAGTTATGTCAACAGATTTGAGACCTGAACGTGTAAAAATAATGGGAACAATTTAAACATTTAGATATGTTTGTCATACTAGGCTACCTTGTCGAATAGAATGAAATAGGCTCTACTTTCTTTAGCCAGTTGATGAATATCTTTTAAATCATTTGAAGCATTTTCCATATTTACAACATTGATCTTTTAAATCACAGCTTGCCAGTTGGCTAAAGTAACTACCTAGCAAGCACTATGCTTTTTGGAAAGTCACATATTCTCATCACAGTGCTGTTGTGATGCACCTTAATGAACACAAGTAGCACCTCAAACTACAATATTTTGTGATGAACTGTAAAGGGCAGAAAACTGTTTTACTTTTAATTTTGTTATTAAATTATATGACTTATAAATGATCCATTTAAGGACTCACCCACCTCAGTCTGTTGTTCATGCCTCTGTGTGTAAGGTATAAAACCTAATGGCTCCCAAAGTCTGGTCCACTCTGTAAAAAATCTTTAATACTTAATGAGATGAGCTATCAATGATCCCGCAACAGTGTCGCTTTACCAAGAGTGAGAGTGGGTGGGTTCCACGGCTGAACCCCCTCAGAATCGTACAGTGCAGAAGAGACCCTTCAGCCCACCATGTCTGTAATGGCCAAGAGGACGCGGGTCTTTTATGTGCTGCTTGGTGGCCATTTCTCTGGTCCCTCCTTCAGCTCCCACTCTCAGATTATCGGTAAGCTGGTTCCCACACTGCGCATTGCACTACATGAAGAGGGAGCAGTGTGGAAATGAGATGAAGCCAAAGGGGTGGAGGCGGGGTTAGAGTAGACGGTTGCTCACGCTTCATTTGAAGCCCAATATTGAACACTGTCGGTTCCGTCTCATTTCTAATGAGGTGTGTTTGCAAGCAGGCTACCGCATGAGGCTGGGGTCAAGCACGGATAAGAAAGACACAGGTCGGCTGCACGTGGACTTTGCTCAGGCTCGGGATGATTTCTACGAGTGGGAGTGTAAGCAGCGGATGTTGGCCCGGGAGGAACGGCACCGGCGCATGCTGGAGGATGAACACCTGAGACCACCCTCTCCTGCACCGATTGTACACTATTCGGAGCATGAGGCCAGCCTCATGGCTGAGAAACTCAAAGGTACTGTCGCATCTCTGGCATTGAAACGGTGTTCAGCTGAGCTCTGCAGGGACCACATGTCTTCAAACTCATCCACAATCCGCTGTCAGTATATTTAGGACTTGACAAGGGGAAGCCTACATTCATCATTGCACAGCTGAGAGAACAGCCTGAAAAACATTTCTCTCAATATATAATGTAGCACAGACGGCAGACAGACATACGTTGGATAACAAGGCTTCTGCTCAAACAGGAGACTTCACTGCAATGGCTTTTGACCATGCATAAAGTTTATCAGGCAGTAATGTTCTGAATTTCAAAAGATAAATTGGGCATTTCCTTCATTCAGCTGAACACATACACACACACACACACGCACACACACACACACAGAGTCTCTCTCTCTATCACACACACACACACTCACATACATACAGTCTCTCTCTCTCTCTCACATACACACAGTCTCAGTCTCTCTCACAGAGTCTTGTGCACACACACACGCACATGCAGTCTTGCACGCACATGCACACACAAAATCACAGACACACACACAGTCTCACACGCACACATAGATCGCACAGACACATATGCACAGACATTTACACAGACACACATACACATATTCACAGACACACACATACACAGACGTATACGAAAACACGCACTCACGTAGATACACACATGCATACATACACACACACGTAGATACACACACATACACAAATACTCGTGTACATACACATACATAGTTGCATTCATATATATACAAACACACACTTACACATTCACTTACACAGATGCACATACACTTATAGAGTCATAGAGCTGTACAGCACGGAAACAGACTCTTTGGTCCAACTCGTCCATGCCAACAAGATATCCTAAATAAATCTAGTCCCATTTGCCAGCTTTTGGCCCATATCCCTCTAAACCCTTCCTATTCATATACCCATCCAGATGCCTTTTAAATGTTGTAATTGTACCAGCCTCCACCACTTCCTCTGGCATCTTGTTCCATACGTGCACCACCCTCGGCCCCAACAATGTGCTGTAACCCCACATGCACAAGAACACCCCAGCTGCATCAGTGATACTTGTACATTAGTTCAGTGATAGTTATTACACTAATAACGTGTGACACATTTGAACTTTTGAAACCCAATTTATCTGTGAAGAATTGTAAGTGAACAAAATGAGGAAGAATCTTTGCTCAGGAATTGTGTGAAGTCTGCTGTCCTTGTTTGTGTGATGGTCATACTCACTTGCTCTAAGTGGCACCCAGAGAAATTGCTGGCTAGACTGTATTTATTGGAAAATCAGTAAGTAATTTTAAAACATGCTTTTAACTATTTTCTCAGGACTATTTTTTGTATTATTAACACACAAAAATCTTGACTGAGTTCATAATTACAGACTTGAAGCCCAATAATCAAATTTATTAATTCCTAATGAAAATATTGCACCTTCAATAGACTGCGGTTGAAGATAATTTAATGTTGTGGCGCACTTTCATTTGCCTGACTCTAGATTTTATGGTGCCTTTAATTTAGGTCATTCTTCACAGGAGAGTCCCAGTTGACTAATCTTTTGAGAAAATCTTCACTAGCCTTGATATCTCTGTTCATTTTCTGAAAGCTGTCAAGGAGAATAAAGCGAACAAGCTCTCTTTTATTTACTTAACCTTTTCGAATTCTTCTCCGTCTGATATTTCTCCCGTCATCAGTTTATGGCAGAGTCTCTCAGCACCTTGATTTCAACCTGGAGGATATTTATTCTCCAGCCTTTCAGATTTCTGTCAAGCACAAAGCAATAAAATGGAGCTGGTGGAGGTAAAATGGAAATAGTGAGGGAACCCTGCCACTTTATAAACCTTTGCTACAACCACATTTACAATGTGGGTGTACAATTCCTGCAGTATATTGAAGCTGCTGATAGGATTGTGGGCTAGCAGAATGCTAGAGGAGATGGAAGAATTGATTTACGAGGCGTGGTTGTCTGAATTAGACAAGATCACACTGATAATGATGTGTTCTGGGGTGATATTGTTGGGGGCTTTCATCTTTAAAAGGACGAGGTAGTGTAAGATGCATGGGTGCATGGTGATACAGTAGTGTAGTCCCCCTTTCTCTGAACCAGCAGCTCTGGGTTTGAGTCCTTCTCCAGGACTTGATGCTCAAGGAAAGTGCATTTATAACGTCGTCAAACAGTTTGAGGACTCTTCCAACACATATAGGAGGTATGGTTAGTAAGTTTGCAGATGGCGGCAAAATTGGTGGTATAGTGCACAATGAAGAAGGTTATCTCAGAGTACAACGAGACCCAGGAGTGGCAGATGGAGTTTAATTTTGATAAATGTGAGGTGCTGCGTTTTGGAAAGGCAATTTGGGACAGGACTAATACACTTAATGGTGAGGTCTAGGGGAGTGTTGCTGAACAAAGAGACCTTGAGTGCAGGTTCATATTTCCTTGCAAGTGGAGTTTCAGGTAGATAGGAGAGTGAAGAAGACATTTGATATGCTTGCCTTTAATGGTCAGTGCATTGAGTATAGGAGTTGGGAGGTCATGTTGTGGCTGTACAGGACATTGGTTAGGCCACTTTTGGAATACTGCGTTCAATTCTGGTCTCCCTGCTGTAGGAACGATGTTGTGAAACTTGAAAATGTTCAGAAAAAGTTTACAAGGATGTAGCCAGGGTTAGAGAGTTTGAGCTACAGGGAGAGGCTGAATAGGCTGGGACTATTTTCCCTGGAGCGTTGGAGGTTGAGGGGTGACCTTATAGAAGTTTATATAATCAAAGGAGTGTGGATAGGGTGAATAGATAAGGTCTTTTTCCCAGATTAGTAGAGTCGAAAACTAGAGGGTATAGGTTTAAGGTGAGGTTGGAAGGATTTAAAGGGACCTGAGGGGCAACTTTTTCACACAGAGGGTGGTGGGTGTATAGAATGTGCTGCCAGAGGAAGCGGTGGAGGCTGGTACAATAACAACATTTAAAAGGCATCTGGATGGGTATACGAATAGGAAGGGTTTAGAGGGATATGGGCCAAATGCTGGCAAATGGGACTAGACTAATGTAGAATATCTGGTTGGCATGGACGAGTTGGACCAAAGTGTCTGTTTTCGTGCTGTACAGCTGTTTGACTCTACAACTCTATGGCAAGAGCAGGAGAGATTCCTAGTCAGGCTTGTGAAAGGAAAAGATATTGGTGCATTTACCATCACTATCTAGGCTCTGACATACCTGTGACAGTGGATGCTGCACAGTAATGTAGAACCATTGAAGCCCAGTTAGCTCACTTGACAGGCTGGAGAAATTGGTGAAAAAAAGCATCGGCTTCAATTAATTCCAAATTAATCATACAATCCCCACAGTGTGGAAACAGGCCCTTTGACCCAACAAGTCCACACTGAACCTCAGAGCATCCTACCCAGACCCATCCCCCCCTATAACCCACCTCATCTACACATGCCTGGACACAATGGGCAATTTAGCATGCCCAATCCACCCTAACCTGCACATCTTTGGACTGTGGGAGGAAACCAGAGCATCTGGAGGAAACCCACGCAGACTCAGGGAGAATGTGCAAACTCCACACAGACAGTCACTTGAGGCTGGAATGGAACCCAGGCCCCCGGTGCTGTGAGGCAGTAGTGCTTACCACTGTGCCACTGTGCCGCCCCTAATCTAGGGAAACATGTATGGGCGATCAAGTAGCTTCCCAGAGAATCAGTGGAAGGAGTAAGTAATAGTTCATTCAAGCATTGGTAAATGGAGCATGCTTGGGAAAAGTTCACTTTGGAACTATAGTCCCAAAATTTGCTCCCGCTGTGATTTTCCTCATCTCATGTTTTGGGATTGTTGCAGACTACCTGATCCAAAATTTGCTATGATTAGTCAGCGGCACCATTATCGCTGCATCATGGGGCTCCCGAGTTGCCAAGATGATGACAGACACTTGCTGCTTGACATGAAACAATTCTTTTACCCCCGAAAGGTTGCAGGCTGAATGCTACATTATTATTCTAGGGATGACTTGCTTGAGCGTTCGGCATTTCCTTTGTCCTTTAACATCGGCCCACAGTGCAAGCCGTACTTGTCTCTGTGACATCTCTTCGAAGTTGCAGGCCTGTCCTTTCAGATTCAAGAGCTGCCATTTTTTGAATGTGCCTGCAAACCGGGATTCCGAGATTTGGACAACTAACAACAAGTGATTTGCGGAATAACTGTCTGTTATGCCCACAATGGAACAAAGAACACAATTCCTGTTTTTTATTCCAAAGTGGTTCTGCAGGATTGAGTTAAAAACCATGGCAGGTTCTGACAAAGACTTTCAGGTCCTTGGGGTGAACTTCTGCTGATTCCTTCACACACTTGACGCTGAACTGATGCGTTGATAACACTCGCACCATTTTCTATGGGGTCCCACAGTTGAAACTGCAGTGAGTGGAAATATATGGAAAGTATCCAAATGACTAAGTGCTGCTTGAAAGGAACTTCTGCCAGGTTAAAATGATGGAGAATAGTTTCAGCTTCATTGACCAAGTGGGTTCTAGTTGCTCTTATTCTACTAACAGTGCCAATGCTGCACTTGACAGCAATTGATGCAATGCTGAGGAACTTCATTGGTTTGTGTTTATACATTTTTAGCATTGAATCAAGTACGTTTTTTTAACTTTCCCCGAATTTGTGTCATATGTTTCACACTTCAGCAACAAAGGAAAACGTCTGCGGTCGCTAGAAATTTGAAACTGAAAGAGAAATGCTGGAAGCATTGAGCAGAACCAACAAGATCAGTGGGGAATGGGATAAAGTTAAATATCCAGGTCTCTGACCCCTCGTCAGAACTGGGGACAGTTAGAGATGTAACAGGTTTAAGCCAAGTGCAGAGGTGAGAGGAGGAAATGACAAGAGAGAAGGTCTTTGATTTAGAGATAGTAGGAGCTGCCAATGCTGGAGAATCTGAGATAACAAGGTGTAGAGCTGGATGAACACAGTAGGCCAAGCAGCATCAGAGGAACAGGAAAGCTGATGTTTTGGGTCTGGATCCTTCTTCAGAAAATGGATTTGATTTGATTTAATTTCATTTGTTGCAGTCAGATGTACCTAAGCACAGTGAAAAGCTTTGTTTTGTGAGCAGTACAGGCAGATTATAGCAAACAAGGAACATACAGATCACAGAGATAAAAGGTACTGCAGATGCTGGAGAATCCGAGATAACAGGGCGTGGGGCTGGATGAACACAACAAGCCAAGCAGCAGCATAGGAGCAGGAAAACTTGACGTTTTGGGCCTAGACCCTTCATCAGAAATGGAAATAGCATTTCTGATGAAGGGTCTAGGCCCGAAACGTCAAGTTTTCCTGCTCCTATGATGCTGCTTGGCCTGCTACATACAGATCACAGGGTGCTTAGACGGAGTGAGGCATACAAGGTTACGCTACAGAGGAGGTAACACAAAACAAGATCAATATTGTTTGAAGTTAGAGAGGTCCATTTATCAGTCTAATGGCAGGAAAGAAGCTGTTCCTGAACCTGCTGGTGCATATGTTCAAGCTTCTGTAGCTTCTGCCTGATGGAAGAGGTTGTAGGAGAACATTACCAGGATGTGATGGGTCTTTGATGATGTTGGCTGTCTTTCTGCAGCAGCGAGCTGTGTAAATAGAGTCCATGGATAGAAGGGTGGCTTCCGTGATGGTCTGGGCTGTGCACACCACCTTCTGTAGTTTCTTACGGTCCTGGGCAAAGCAGTTGCCAGACCAGGCCGTTATGCACCCGGACAGTTTGCTTTCAATGGTGCATCTGTAGAAGTTGGTGAGGGACCTTATGGACATGCCAAATTTCCTGAGCCGCCTGAGGAAGAAGAGGCATTGTTGTGCCTTCTTGACTGTCGCATTTATGTGGGAAGTCCAGGACGGGTTGTCGGTTATTGCCACTCTGAGGTGGAAAAGATGAGTGATTACTTAACAGATGAAATGCTGGTGTAAGCCATAAAGGGGAATGGCAATGAGCCAGACAAAGAAACAAAAGCTAGTCCAGTGGAGGTGTAAAGGTACGCGCTATTAGTGCTGCTGAATTACTATAGCTGTAGCCCAAAACTCCTGGGGAAAATGGGGGGATGGGAGTGCAAGGGAATTCTGTTTCCTGCTTCCCATTGGAATCACTACAGCCTAGTGCTGGATGGTTTAGAACTCTTTGTATTTAATTCAGCTATTCCGGCCATTTGGGAATAAAACTGACCAGCAGCTGACCTCCTGTATGTCAGATGATTCTGTAGTGCAGCCATGATTGTGGCTGCTCTGGTGCACTTGCACATAGCAATTGGCACTAGACTGATTATTTCCTAGGCCTTTACAGACAGCACAACGTTAAATGGGGCTGCGTTGATGATCTGAAAGTTTCGGGATTGGTTCCAGCAGGCTGGGAACGTGAGATGTTTCAATCTCTCTGGCCTTCCAACCAATGGCAGACCTTCCCTTTTGGTGATTCTCTCCCCTATCTTGACCCTGTATTTATCTCACACCTGCTGAACCACGACATCCCATTGGTTCAGCTAAAAGGTCAGTCTGAAATATTGGCCTGGAGTTTCTGATGTTCCGACAGTTGGTATTCCCAGTGTACATGGGAGTTGTGCACAGAGGTTTTGCCTAACGCCCATTCAAGTAGATTCTGAAGGAATTTACTGGGAGATCGACGCTTCCCCTGGGCAATCCCACGAGGCCTGGGACCCTCTGAAAGTCTACATTTAAATGGGAGGATTTGGAGGCTTCCGATAAAATAAATAGTTGCCCAAGGAAACGTTGCATGATTAAATACATCCCCTAACTCCTGGGTGACTGTTAAACTGAGCCCAGAGTTAACCTTTCACATCCCCAGACACACCTCCCACAGACTACTCCTACTCCCAGATGAATGAATGATTATTTATTGTCACTTGCGCTCTACAGTGAATAATGCAGTAAAATAGTGTAAAGTTTCAACTGACACCACAACCTGGCGCCATTCTGAAAAGTTTAGGAACAAAAAGAATGAAAAGTTACACCTGAACGAGAGTCCGTCTTCATTCTGCAGTCTCCCACCATGATTCCTGACCTGCTGACGGACGACATCTCTTCATCTCCGGGACAATCTCGACGACAGGCCATCGATGCCAGGTCTCGTGCTGGACCCACACTTGCTCTGCAACCAGGAATGCCCGGCTCTGCCTGCAAGTCAGGCCGCCACTTCACCAAGAGTCCCACTCCGGCTGCCATCCTCCGCAATGTCACCTTCTCCACCGCTGCCTGTAGGAAGAAGACAAAGAGAAAGGAAAAGAAAGAAAAGTGAGAAAGGATAAGGAAAGAGGGCATGAAGCTGGAGCTGATGGGCCCAGGAGCCTGAGTGCTGCCAACCTTGCCAGCTCTGCCATCTTGAGAGATCGGACCCCCTTCCCCCATGTTGGACACAAATCTCCTTCACTCACTCCATGCAGTCCCTTGCTGCCTGTTCTGTCCCAATATCCCAGTTCCCAGCTCTTGACTCAAACCCCTGGGAGCCAATCCCCTTTTCCCGCTCTGGACCCAATTTGTTTCTGCTTGCCCCAACTAAACACTTCATTGCTTACCTGGCCACCTTGCACACTGTCAGTCCTCACCCTTAGCCTTTTGGCACCCCAGCCTGCTCCACTGCGTCTTACCCCTTGGGGGTCTACCTATTGGTAACCTACTCCCTACCTACTTGGCACCTGTTTAGCTGGCACTCTTGCCATGGTACCTTCCCTGTTATAGAGGTAGGAACCTCCCCAGCTGGCACCATACCCATCCAGCTCCACACTCTCCCACCTCACACTTTGGATACTTCCTGCAAAATGACTGCTGTTTGGGACCTTCACATGTCAGAATTAGAGCAGCTGACTGCTATGAGGAGGGGTCCTGGTCTGCCTTTCTCTGACAGTCTGCACTGAGGGAACTGTCTCAATACAATGATGGCTCTGCATTTCTCAGGAACATAGAACATAAAACATAGAACTGTACAGCATAGTACAGGCCCTTTGGCCCACAATGTTATTGCTGAACTTTTACCCTAAACCTAAGGTCTGTCTAACCTCCACCCCTATCTTATACTACCATCCATATGCCTATCTAATAGCTGCTTAAATGCCCCTAATGAGGTCGACTTCACTACCTTCTCCGGCAATGCATTCCATACCCCTACCACTCTCTGAGTAAAGAACCTACCTCTTGACATCTTCCCTGTATCTACCTCCACTCACTTTAAAGCTATGACCCCTCGTAATAGCTACCTCCACCCTGGGAAAAAGTCTCTGGCTGTCCACTCTATCTATACCTCTGATCATTTTGTACACCTCTATCAAGTCACCTCTCATCTTTTGTCATTCTAAACAGAAAAGCCCTCGACCTCTCAAACCTACCTCGTAAGACCTTCCCTCCATTCCAGGCAACATCCTGGTAAATCTCCTCTGCACCTTTTCCAACGCCTCCAAATCTTTCCTGTAATGAGGCGACCAGAACTGGACGCAATACTCCAGATGTGGCCAAACCAGGCTTTTGTATAACTGAAGCATAACTTCATGATTCTTGAACTCGATCCCTCTATTAATAACACACCATATGCCTTCTTAACAACTCTATCCACCTGGGTGGCAGCTTTCAGGGAACTGTGGAGATGAACCCCAAGATCCCCCTGCTCCTCCACACTGCCAAGAATCTTTCTGTTAATCAGGTATTCTGCTTTCAAGTTTGTCCTTCCAAAATGAATCGCCTCACACTTTTCAGGATTAAACTCCATCTGTCAGATCAGAATTGCCTCTCAGAAATGTGGAGCTCCCTCAAGTTGGGGGGCAGGGTAATGGAGTCGTAGAGTCATACAGCGTGGAAACAAACCCTCCGGTCCAACCCATCTGCACTGACCAGACATCCCAATTCATTCATGGCATACGAGTGTCACAGGTTCGGCCTACTTCTATTGCCCATCCCTAACTGCCCAGTGAGAAGGTGGCGGTGAGCTGCCTTCTTGACCCGCGGCAGTCCATGTGCTGTAGGTAGACCCGCAGCACTGTTAGGCTGTCATTACTCAGGTGTGGCACGGTGGCTCAGTGGTTAGCACACCTGCCTCACGGCACCAGGGACCCTTGGGCAACTGTCTCTGTGTGGAGTTTACACATCCTCCCCATGTCTGCGTGGGTTTCCTTCAGGTGCTCCAGTTTCCTTCCACGGCCCAAAGATGTGCAGGTTAGGGTGGATTGGCCGTGCTAAATTGCCCCGTAGTGCCCAGGGATGTGGAGGCGAGGTGGGAGATGCAAGGCTACGGGAATAGGGTGGGTCTGGGTGGACTCAGTGGGCAGAATGGTCTGCTTCTACACTGCAGGGATTTTGTGATTTGAGAGGCGGGAATGTTGCTTGCCACTTGTCGGCCCAAGCATGGATGTTAGCTGCATTTGAATAGCTACCGAGGAGTCGGAATAGTGGTGATCATTGTGCAATCGTCGTCGAAGAGAAACCCTGGCAGTGATGTGAAAGACAGAAGGAAAACACTGCAGATGCTGGAAATCCGAAGTCAGGGCATATCTGCGCAGTGAAATCAAGTTAATGTTTCAGGTCAGCAGCCTTTCATGGGGACTTATAGGACTTTCACTCAGATGTTGAAAATCAACAAGGCATGTGGCTCACCGAGCAGGAAGTGGAAGAGATGTTGTACCAGGACATTGGTGGGTCCTCTTCCTGGAGTACTGTGTGCAGTTCTGGTCGCCCTTCTGAAAAGATTACCAGGATGTTGTCGGGAGTGGAAGGTCGGAGTTGTAAGGAGAGGCTCGGACTTTTATCACTGGAGCGTAGGAGGTTGAGGGGTGACCTTATAAAGGTTTATAAAATCATGAGGTGAGTGACAGGTGTCTTTTCCCAGGAAGGGGGATTTCAAGACGAGGGGGCATATTTTTAAGGTGAGAGGCGAAAGATTTAAAATGGATCTGAGTGGCTACATTTTTACACAGAGAGTGGTTCGTGTGTCGAATGAACTTCCAGAAAACGTGGTGGATGTGGGTACAGTTACAACATTTCAAAGGCATTTGGATGAGTACATGAACAGGAAAGGTTTGGAGGGATATGGGCCAAACGCAGGCAGGTGGGACAAGTTTAGTTTGGGAACATAGTCGGCATAGACTAGTTGGACCAAAGGGTCTGTTTCCATACTGAATGACTCTTTTAGCTTGTAAGTTACCAGCCACGACTGGTGTGTGCTGACCTCCAGAATCAGAGAAGTTTTAGAATGCAGATGGAGGCCGTTCGGCCCACTCTGTCTGCCCTGCTTGTCCATGGCCTTTGTCCGAGATGGTTGCCTCCAAACACAGACACAGCACGGTTGTGTTGTTTGCAGACAGGCATAAAAAGGCAGCAGTTTCTCCCAATGTCCACCTTCCCTCGGATGGTAACTGTGCCTGCGGTGGGTTTGGTGTAAGTACGTCAGTGTGGCGTTATTTCCCAGATGGATCAGCGAGTGAAGAGTGCGTGTTGTTTGATGACCAACAGAACTGCGGTGCCTGATTTCTCTGCTGATGGAATGGGATCTCTGTACTGATGCAGTTCGATTTCGCCTCTGACTCAGGTGGATCTGTGTGCCTCTACTATCTAATCTCCCAGGCAGCTACATCCGTTCTTTCCCATCACCTTTCATTTTCTCCTCGACCCATCCACAGCTCTTTGTTTTTCCCTGTAATTCAGGAATTTCCTCTCCTTTGGCAGCTTTCTCCTATAAATAGAATTGTCCAAATTCCCGTGACTACATGAGGAGGTGATACAGGTACCACAATAAAGAGAGGAAGGACATGGGAACCTAGATATTGAGACAGACTTTTGAAGGGATGTGAAATGGGGATTACTGGAGATAATTTGATCTTTTCCATCCAGATTAGCGGGAGATAGATAATGATGTTAGTCTCCTGGAGTAACGCCAGCAAAACCTGCGATGTGCTCCCGGGTGGACCAAGAACAGGGATTGCTATTGACTGGTCTGTGGCACCTTAACGGTGGTGGTAGTTCTTGGCAACAATCAGAACAGGGATAAGTGTGGATTCTTTCAAAAGATGAAAGCCAGTCCGGCCAACAGCAAAGGAAGAAGTAAATGGGAGCCATTTATATTTCCAGCCCATTGATCTGGATAAGATTCCCCTCAGGATCAGTTCTAAAACGTGAGATTTCAAATGGCCCTTTTTTTTTGATTTAGGGGAGGCTTGAAAACAGGATTTGGGGGGTGGGGGTGGTGGGCGCGTGATTGGGTAGGCAGTTGAGGGGGAATTATTAAACACTTGGCTTTTTTCATCTCCAGGATACAGGTATTGCTGGCTAGGCCGGAGAGCAATCACAGATCGGCCATGTTGCTTTTGGTCTGGAGACGCATGTAGGCCAGGACAGGCAAAAATGGCAGATTCCCTCCCCTGAAGGATAATACTGAACCAAATGGGCTTTTATGATCATTGTCAGCAGTTATATGATCACTGTAAGACTCTTAATTCTAGATTTTTTTTATTGAATTCAAACATTTGTAGTGGGATTTCAACATGGGTCCACAGAACGTTCCCAGGGTTACTAGTTTACTGGCCCAGTGACAATGCTTTGGAAAGTGATGACCTATCATTGGACTGTTAATCGAGGGACCCAGGTAATGTTCTGGGGATCGGGAGTCAGATCCCACCACAGCAGGTGGTGGAATTTGAACTCAGTAAAAATCTGGAATTAATGACTCATTGGACATTGGGGTCCATTGTCAATTGTCAGGAAAATCCCATCTGGTTCACTAATGTCCTTTAGGGAAGGAAACTGCCATCCTTACCTGGTCTGGCCTACATGTGACTCCAGACCCGCAGCAATGTGGTTGACTGAACTGCGCTCTGAAATGGCCTAAGGCCCTCAGTTCAACATCAGTCAGGCAATTGCTGGCCTGGCCAGTGACATCCGCTCCCCAGTAAAGAAGAATTAAAGTCAATATAATGTCATACGGCACAGAAACAGGCCTTTTGGACCAAATCGTCCATGCTGACCAGGTTTCCTAAACTGAACTAGACCCATTTGCCAGCATTTGGCCCATATCCCTTTAAACCCTTCCTATTCATATACCCATCCAGATGCCTTTTAAATGTTGTTATTGTACCAGCCTCCACCAGTTCCTCTGGCAGCTCATTCCATACACGCACCACCCTCCGCATGAAAAGGTTGCCCTATTAGGTCCCTTTTAAATCTTTCCCCCTCTCACCTTGAAACTATACCCTGTACCGAATGTCTTCTCACTTCTCCAATGGGGCTTGTAGAGTAGGAAGAGGTCAGTGTTCATTTGCAATACTCCAACCATTAAGAAGTGTTGCACAGGCTTGATTGATCATGTTTTTCTCGTGCTGTGCAGTAGAGTCTGTATGTAGCACAGACGTCGCCAAACAATAAGGCACAGTCCTTTTCTGTTCTTTCCTCCTTGTGGAGCATTGAGCGCAATCTCTGGAGTAGCTAAAAATAAATCTAAACATATGTATGTGAAAATTTAAGTGGTTCAGCTCCAGAGGCAGAATCGAATTTTCAAAGAAGCCTCTCCCTCTTTAATTTGACTGAGGTGAATGCAGTGCACCAGTAATGGACAGAATTCCCCCTAAGCAGGCACTTAATTGATTGTTTACAGAAACTGCGCACAAAGCGGATTGTCACAATGCTTTGTGAACAGTGCATGCTACATTTTTGTCAATGCTGTTGGAATCTGTAAGGACGGTTTGGACACTTTAAACTTGTGACTTGTGCTGAAGAAGTCAGACTTTTCTTTCCCCCCTCGCTCGCTGTTCTTTTCCCAGGTATAGACCCCCAACTCATATTTCTCCTGAAGAGCATCTTGTCAGTGCGCTTCTTGGCTGTGCTAATGAGGCCCCGTGGGTCAGACATTGATTCAGGAAGCATGTTTGCTCACCGGTCGACTGTGTTAAAATCGATGTCTGTGAGCAGGCTAATCCAAATTATGGCAGTATATTGAGATTAGAAACTTAAACAAGCACAAGACAACATCATGAACAATGTTTTCGTCTGCTGTCTTCTTGCAACAGTTTAAGAGTGTGAAGTATAATTGCTGTGTAGACATTTCCCAGGACAGAATGCAGGCTGATTGGTGACAGACAGCTCCATCCTCCATGATTTCTCCTCATCTATTTGTTCCTTCTGGTCCTGGACTTGTTATAGCTTTCTCCAGCCAACACTAGTGACTCTCCTACAGAGTTAGCTGACTACCATTTACACTGAGAGGGGATTCATAAGAGTCCGAAAGCTCAGACAAGGCCTATCGGCCCGTTGTAAAATAGCAGGAAGGACACTTGTTGGGACTTTGGGTGTCGTGATGTCGCTGCAGTCCTTGCCCCATTATTGGCGATCTGAAAATGTGAGTCGGGGCCAGCCAGGGTTTCCCCGTCCGTTAGACTGAACTGAGAGGTCCGTTGCTCGGGAGGTAGTTGCGTTTCCAACAAGCTGCTTCCTCCCGGAGCTCCTGTCAGGCAGATCCCACCCTGCTCGCTCATCATTGCCTGTCTCCACCCCTACACCCACGCACCTCCCCCCGCCGCCGCCCCCACCCCAAGCCCTTCCCAACTCCATAGAGTCATAGAGATGTACATCGCGGAAACAGACCCCTTCGGTCCACCTCGTCCATGCTGACCAGATATCCTAAGTTAATGGAATCCCGTTTGCCGGCATTTGGCCCATATCTCATGAAAACCTTCCTATTCACATACCCATCCAGATGCCTTTCAAATGTTGTGATTGTACCAGCATCCACCACTTCCTCTGCCAGCTCATTCCATACATGCACCACCCTCTGCGTGAAAAAGTTACCCCTCAGGTCCCTTTTAAATCTTTCCCCACTCACCTTAAACTTATGCCCTCGTGTTTTGGATTCCTCTCCCTTGGAAAAAATTCCCCTATTCTCCCTATCTGTGCCCCTCATGATTTTATAAACCTCTATAAGGTCACTCCTCAGCCTGCGATGTTCCAGGGAAAATAGCCCCAGCCTATTCAGTGTCTCCCTATAGCTCAATCCCTCTAACCCTGGCAACATCTTTGTAAATCTTTTCGTGAACCCTTTCTAGTTTCACAGCATCTTTCCTACAGCAGGGAGACCAGGTTTGCACGCAGTATTCCAAAAGTGGCCTAATCAATGTCCTGTACAGCTGCCGCATGACCTCCCAACTCCTACACTCAGTGCACTGACCAATAAAGGCAAGCCCTCCCCTCCCTCTTCAAATCCTCCCCTGAGGCCTCAGACACCATTCCCACCCCGCCAAGTCCTCCAGCATACTCCAGGCTTCTATCTGCAGCTCACCACACCCAGGCTGTAGCCTCCATCCACCTTCTCCTTCTTCCCAGCCTGCATCACCCACACCCTCAACCTTTGACTCTGCCCTCTGATCACATCCTTTATTATAGACCCCCAGCATTTTTACCCACTTACTGAGATTTGGCTAACTGGCCTACAGTTCTGGTTGGCTCCGTTCATCCTGTTTTCAATTGTGGAGTTACATTTTCCACCTGCAATCTGTAGGGTCTGTTCCAGAATCTACAGCATTTTGGAAGATTTTACAACCAATGTCTCCACTTGTCTTTGGCCACCTCTTTGAGTACCCCAGGGAACAGAATATCAGGCCCTGGGGATTTATTAGTTTTCAGTCCCATTTGTTTCTCCGACAAATTTTTGAGGTGCTGATCAGGTTGTAGGGGAGGCAATGGCCTAGTGGTATTATCACTGGACTGTTAATCCAGAGACCTAGATAACATTCTGGGGACCCAGATTCGAATCCCACCACGACAGATGGTGGAATTTGAATTCAATAAAATATCTGGAATTAAGAATCTAATGATGACCATGAACTCATTGCCGATTGTCAGAAAAACCCATCTGGTTCACTCATGTCCTTTAGGGATGGAAGCTGTCATCCTTACCTGGTCTGGCCTACATGTGACTCCAGACCCACAAAAATGTGGTTGACTCTGAACTGCCCTATGGGCAATTAGGGATGGATAATAAATGCTGCCTAGCCAGCAACGCCCTCATCCTGTTCATGCATAAAGGAAAAAAAAAGTTTGTAGATGACGGTAGTGTAATGGATGGTAGTTTATATGGATTTCAGCAAAGCCTTTGACAAGGTCTCGCATGGGAGCGTGATTGAGAAGGTAAAAATACATAGGATCCAGGGTAACTTGGATCAAACTGGCTCAGTATCAGGAGACAGAGGAGATGGTAGTAGGAGGCTATTTGTGATGTCATTGAAAATGTTGTTGGGGGAGAGGTGGATGATATATAGGTTTGTGGATGACACAAAGGTTGGCTGGACACTGAAGGAGAGGGTCTTGGGTTATAGGAAAATAAAGATGTTTTGGTCAAATGGGGCCTAACCTTCAAGGCTATGGACCCAGTGCTGGAAAATAGGGTTAGTATAGATAGGTCGGTGGGCTGAAGATGCTCTTCTGTGTTGTATGCCTTTCTGGCTAATTATTTTCCAATAATTTCTTTCAATTACTCCTCCTCCATAGACTCTCAGCATTTCTGGGAAATTATTTGTGCCTTTTGTTGTGAAGACAGAAACAAAATAGTTATTTAATTGCCCTGCCATTTCCTCATTTTCCATTATCAATTCTCCTGTTTCAGACTGTAAGAAGTCCTAAATTTGTCTTCACCAATTCTTTTTCTCTTTTTGGCTTTTATGTACCTAGCAAGTTTATTTGTAGTTTGTTTTTCCCTAATTAGTCAACCTCTTGATCCTCATATTTTTCTGAATTCTAAAGTGTCTTCAGTCCTCAAGCCTGCTATGTTTTTTGAGTACGTTTAGGCAATACCTTATTGGATCTAATACTGTCATTAACTACATTTGTTAGCAATGATTGGGCCACTTTTTCTGCTTTGTTCCTTCACGCAAAAGGAATGTACAGTTGCTGCAATGCATCAATTTGTTTCTTGAATATGAACCGTTGCCTGTCTATTGGCCTGATTAGCCACAGATAGGAGTGGCCTCTGCAAGCTCGATAGAAGGCCCAATTCCATTCTCTGTGATTCTGCTCCATTTGTTGCTTGGAGACTTCAGGTTCACTTGCCCTCACTCCTCACAGCCCCTTGTATCCGATGCCCTCAGCCCATAATACCATCCATGCCAACTCATATTAATTTGCCCCTCCCACCAATTCAGCCCCTCTATGGCCTCTTCTGTGCCAACCTCAGTGGCAACCGATGCCCCTTTCCAAACGTATTCACCCAGTGTTCACTAGGTGAATGATGGATGAGTTTAACCTTTTTCACTCATCCCTGGTTGGCACAGCATTTATTGCCATCTCTAGATGCCCTTGCGCAGGTGGTAATGAGCTGACTGTACATGTGCCTCTTCTGACTGCAATGTTTCTTTTCCCCAAATGAAGACCCTTTGAAAAAGCTAACGTGCAGATACAACAAGTAGTTTGGAATTAAAATGGAACATTAGTTTTTATTACCGAGTGATTCAAGTAAAGAAATCGCACTACGCTCTAGTTACAACAGGCATTGGGAAAGCCACATATGGAGTAATGTGTGCTCTTTGGGTCCTTATCTAAGGAAGGCACACTTGTTATAGAGCTCTAGCCCGAGGCTGGTTCCAGCGATAAGGGAATTATGCTTTGAGAAAAGATTGAGTAGACGTTGAGTAGATATTCTCTGGAATTTAGAAGAGTGAGAGGTGATCTGACAGAAACCTATAACATTCTTAAGAGATTAGCTGGGCTAGAAGCTGAGAAAGTATTTTTCCTGGCTACATTGGAGAGGAGAGTGATGATTGATTGGGAACTGGACCCTGACTCGTAGAGGCGTTGCTATGGAGAATGCACCCATTAACGATGGCTGTGAGTGATGCTTTTCTTCTACAATGGTAATTTGTGCGAATAATTCTGATGAGGGCATAACGAAAAGTTTCAACGTAACTTTGTCCTTTTTCAGCGATGCTCAACTTCTGTGATACTGTGCATCAAGAGGGGTTGATGTAGAACATTGATCACAATCTTGTTGAGCAGTGGTGTGAAGGGCCAAATAGCCTATTCTGGCCCCTGTTTCTTATGCCTAATGCTCTGGAACCAAGTGGCCATAGCAGGTTTGAGGACTGAGGACACTTTAGAATTCAGAAAAATGTGAGGATCAAGAGGTTGATTAATAAGAGAAAAACAGACTACGAATAAACTTGCAAGGCACATAAAAACCAAAAAGAGAAAAAGAATTGGTGAAGACAAATTTAGGACTTCTTACAGTCTGAAACAGGAGAATTGATAATGGAAAATGAGGAAATGGCAGGGCAATTAAACAACTATTTTATTTCTGTCTTCACAACAAAAGGCACAAATAATTTCCCAGAAATGCTGAGAGTCTATGGAGGAGGAGTAATTGAAAGAAATTATTGGAAAATAATTAGCCAGGAAGGCATACATGGATTGTGGATGCAGAGAAGACAGTATTTCATCATGCACTGTTCTTTGTATGGTGTTGATATACACATACCTTCAACCAGACATCTTGAATCAATCTTTAGTAGCTTTCTGTCATCACATCCCCTGATCTGGTTTGATCTGTCTTCATTGACACAACCTGTAGTTGATCTGTCCTTGTGGATGAAGCTGCCCTGGAATTTGGGGCTGGGGGATTCTGCCCTGCACTTCTGTGGGACTTCTGCCCAGATCCCTACTGTCTTCACTTGTGGTCTGCTGCATTTCAGTCTCTGCCTTACCCAAGAGTGACTATTATCTGACTTTCAGGAGTTCCAGCAAATTCTGTTCCATCCAGACTATTGCACATGATTCTGCTGCCTACAGTCCAGCTCTCAAGCACAGCTTATTCTGTCCTGTGTTGTCAGAGTCACCCTAATGTCAGTGTAACCTCATCGCAAACATCGCCAGGTCAGTGACTACCCCCATTAGGCTACTGGATCCACTAACATGTTGGAGATAGGGTGGGGAAAAACAGAAAGCTCAGGCCAGAGGATGCAAGGCACAGGAGACAAAATAGGCCAAGCGGCCCATCAGGATAGCACCACCATCCTTTCGAGGTGCGTTTTGGAGGGTACAACTTTCCAGTCTTTTGCGATTCATGTAGACCTCAGTTTGGTAGAGACCTTGGTCTTGCAGTGATCTGAGGTGCTGTTCTCAAACTAAGTCTTCTAAGTGCTGTATCACAGGCGTGCTGCATTATTGGAGGTGCCACGTCTAGTTTAACTCAGGCGCTTGACTCTCTGGTATCACGTGACATCAGTTGAAGGAAAGTGAGGTGTATCCTGTTCAATACGTCGGACTCCAATGATTCATCTCACGCTACTGTGCCTGTGGGATCTCTCTGTGCAGGCTGCCTGTTGGGTTGAATCACATTGGACGCCCTGTGCTCCGTGACATCCCTGTGAGGCTACAGCTTCAAAGTCTCCCTTCTCTCGCCTCCCAGGCTCAGGGAGTTGTGGCTTCAAGCACCGAAGCACAGAACTTCAACACTTCGCTGTCGGGGTTGGCATCCTTCATGTGAGATGTTACACCGCGGGCGCCCGCCCTCGTTCCTGGGGGGGGGGGGGGGGCCCTTCCCTCTGTTTTTCCCCCGGGGGGGCCCCCCCCCCTTTCCCCCCCCCCCCCCCCCCCCCCCTCACGTCGCCCAGCCACCTTCTTCCCGGAAAACATTTCGCCATCCTGTCCATCATGATCCAAACACGGAAGATCCGGGTGTCAGCACCTGATGATGGGATCTTGCTGTGTGTGGAGTGGCTGCTGTTTATTTGCCAGGCTGTTTTTTTCCCTCGTGCCAGTCAGGATACGATGAATACATTCATTTTTCTTCTTCAACAGGGAAACATAAAGCCTTGAGCCATTCAAAAACTGCGCTCCCAATCTCTGGTACGACTTTGCCATTTACGCTCTCGGTGTCTTTGGACGTGGATTGTCCCGATTCTGGTGCAGCCAGAAAGTTGGAAAACTTACAAAACTCAACCGCTCGCAACAGAACCCAAACGCAATGCAATTCAATGGGCATTGACATTGAAGGGATGGTATGAGAGGGGTTGGAGATGGCTTGGGAGAGGGTGGGTGAGATGATGAAATTTAGCACAATACATCACTTTGACTGTGAGTGTTTTGCAGGCCCAGCTGTTGAAGTGACTTTGGTGTGTAAAGGCTCACTCTCGCATCGCAACAGATAAGGAGTGAGTTAAAATTGAATTTGAGGAGGAACTGTAAAATCATTTAGCATCTGCAGCCTGGAGAATTTTCCCAGCTCATTTGTTTCCTTTACTTCATTGCTTGGCACCGCTCACTTGGCAATGTGTGGCTCTGAGCACATTTTCCCAGACACAACGGTGTGCTCACAATTATTTGCTTCTTCCACGCATTTGCTAATGGAGAGCTAGATTCGCTCCATATTTTTCATTTGCTCACAAAGGATTCTCTCTTGAGAGATCACTGAGTGAAATGCAGTTCTTTCAAAAAAGATATTTAGAGTCATACAGCACGGAAACAGGCCCTTCGGCCCAACTCGTTCATGCAGACTGGATTTCCTGAAGTGAGCTAATCCCATTTGCCTGTGTTTGGCCCATATCCCTCTAAACCCTTCTTATTCATATACCCATCCAAATGCCTTTTAAATGTTGTAATTGTACCAGCCACCACCACTTCCTCTGGCAGCTCATTCCATACACGCACCACCCTCTGCATGAAAACGTTGCCCCTCAGGTCCCTTTTAAATCTTTCCCTCTCACCTTAAATCTATTCCGTCTAATTTTGGACTCGCCTACCCTGAGGGAAAAGACTTCTGCTTTTCACCTTATCTATGCCCCTTGTGATTTTGTAAACCTCTATAAGGTCCTCCCTCAGCTTCCTATGCACCAGGGGAAAAAGTCTCAGCATATCTGGCCTCTCCTTATAACTCAAACTCTCCAGTCTCGGTAACATCCTTGCAAATCACTTTTTGCACCTTTTCCAGTTTAATATCATCCTTCCTACCTAGTTGACCAAAACACTGCACCAATCAGATCAAGGGAGAATTAGATGTCAACTCTTGATTATGGTTATGACCTTACTGATGAAACTTTGAACTGTGCACACTTTTCAAATGATCAAGACCTAAAATGTCAATCCCAGGATGTGCCTACAGATTGGAAAATTACAGCATGACTGAGCTTTCTTCAGAGGTAGTCTGCTGCCTGTTTTGGAGAGCTCAGGGAGCATGATCAATTCGTTTTGGGTGGATGATCATGTTTCTGGTCAGAATTTTGCCAATCTATGTTTTTGCATGTGTTAGCTCTCTAAATTCATCCATTCTGATGTGATTTGGTTTGATTTATTACTGTCACATGTACCTAAGTACAGTGAAAGTTTTGTTTTGCATACAGTACAGGCAGATCATACCATACAAAGTGCATTAGGATAATAGAACAGAGTGAGGAATACAGTGTTACAGCTGCAGAGAAGGTACACAAAGAGCGAGATCAATATCAAATTTGAAATTAGAGAGGTCCATTGAGACATCTAATAACAAGGGGGAAGGAGCTATTCTTCAATCTATTCGTACATGTATACAGGTATTTCTCCTCAATGTGATAGTTGCTTTCTTGTGTGACCTTGTGCTATAGAAAATTGCCACAGGAAGTCACATTATTGGGAAATCGCTATACCTGTGTGGCAGAAAGTTTGCATTATCCAAACAGTGTCCACTATTCATCAATTGCGTTATAGCCAATTAGTGTTCCTGAAACACGTGTTAAAGCAGAACTACCTGTAAAAACTTTTCTATCTTCTGCCCAATAGAAGAGGGTGGAAGAGATTATAACCGGGGTGGGAGGGGTCTTTGATAATGTTGGCTGCCTTCCCGAGGTAGCGGGAATTGTAGACAGAGCCAATGGTTGGAAGGTTGGTTTGTGTGATGGACTGGGCTGTGTTCACAACTCTCTGTAGTTTCTTTCAGTCTTGGGAAGGCCAGTTGCCATTCCAAGTTGTGAAGCTTCCAGATAGGATGCTTTCTATGGTGCATCTATAAAAATTGGTAAGAGTCCTTGTGGACATGCCAAATTTCCTCAGCTTCCTGAGACGTTGTTGCACTTTCTTGACTGTTGTGTTGACGCGGGTGGACCAGGACAGAATGTTGGTGGTCATCCATCCCAGGAACTTGATACTCTTGACCATTTCCACCTCAACCCATTCGTAAATTTGATGGCCAGCTCTTTCGGTTTGCTGACGTGGGTGGAAAGGTCTCCCAGTGAGCGAGGAGCAGGTCTCCGGCATGGACTCACGGGCTGAGCCGAGGCTCTGGGTTTGTGGCTCGGCCCGGGAGCCTGATGGCAGAGGTGGCAAGTGTGGCCCCAGTGCGGGCAGCGTCGGTGGAGGCAAGATGGTGGCGGAGTACAGTGGCTCTTAGTTCTGGTGACGTGGCAAAGCGCAGTTGTAGCAGTGTGGTCAGAATAGCAGCAGGGACTCGAGGTGGAGGAGCCTGAATCTAGGCCCATAGCTGAGCTAGAAGCGGGTGCTATTCCAAAAACCACCTAACTTTACTGAGATAAGACTATAAGATGAGCTGCATTGTTTTACTTTTCTGGCTTTATATTCTGTGTTTTGGTTTATTTTCTGTGTTTTAAGATGGCGCTGATGAGTGCCAACAATTTTCGGTGTATTTGTAATAAATACATGTGACTACAGATCAAATCAAATCAAATGTGAGGGGAGTGCATTAGCCAGAAGCACACCGGTTTGTGAAAGGCTTATTTAGTGTGTGTGTGTGTGTGTGTGTGTGTGTGTGTGTGTGTGTGTGTGTG